>SMDT01001569.1:0-83801 GCA_005392925.1 Aquilaria sinensis | reverse complement strand
GATGAATAATTAAAAACGATAAAAATTAGTACCAAATAGATTATCACATCCGATTAATTTTTAATAATTTGTTTAAAAATTACACATATCTTCCTCTGATTTTATAAACATATTACAAAATCTTATAATGACCTAAACCTTAATCTCTAACCCTAAACATCAACCCTAAGCTCTAACCCTAACCTTAAACCCTAATTGTATATTCAGTGACCTGTTCGATGGAAGAACTCTAACACTACATGTAACCCTAGCTTTAATTATAATCCTAATCCGCAACCCTAAATGAATTACTAACCATAACCTTAAATACCTAAACATAACTCGAACCCAAACCATAACCCTAAACCCTAAACCTTGACCTAACCTTAATTCCTGATCCTTAACCCTAAACCCTAATCCCTAATCCTAAATCCTAATATTAAATCCCTAACCCTAAAAGTAATCCTAATCCTAACCCTTAATCCTAAACCCTTATCATTAACCCTAACCATAATCCTAACATTAAATCCCTAACCCTAAACATAATCCTAATCCTAACCTCATATAGTCATAATGTCATCACCATTTTTAGAATGTTTAGAAACATTGGGGACTAAAATACAAAACAAGGAAAATAATAGGGATTAGAACAATATTTACCAAAAAGAGATTCCAATAGGTCTAATTGATGATTTTTTTTTGCCTAAAAAGAAATGATTTATTGGTTTCAAGATATTTAATTATGATGTGATGATTACATTTAATAAAGTGAATACCTTGAAATATAATTATATTAATTAATTATACTTTTTATTGAATACATATTTCTACTTATTATTATATTAGTTTTATTATTATTATGATTACTGTAAAAAAATAATAAGAACAAATTGCCTGAATTATATATTCCAATTTTTTACAAGCGATTAACTAGTAACGACGAACAATTATGTATTTCATTTTGGAAAAAAAAATAAGTACATATTTTAAGCAAAAACCCCTAACGCTAATTCCTAATCAATAACCATAACCCTAAACCCTAAACCTTAACCTAACCCTAATCTCTAATCCCAAACCCTAAACCTTAACTCTAAAAACCTAAAAAACTAACCCTAATTCTATTTCTAATCCCTAATCCTAAACCCAAAACCTTAAATCCGTAAACCAAAAAAAAAAAAAAACTAACACTAACTTTAATCCTAATCCAAAACCAACCAATTACTAACCCTAACCTTAAATCCGTAAACAGAACTCTAACCCTAAACCCTAATATTTAACCCTAACCATAACCCTATTCCTTAAACCATAACCTAACCTCAATCCCTACTCCCTAACCCTAAATCCTAAACCTTAACATTAAATCCTTAACCCCAAACGTAATCCAAATCCTAAACCTTAATCCTTAACCCTAACCATAACCATATTCCCTAAACCTTAACCTAACCTTAATCCCTAACCCTAAACCTTAATCCCCAATCCTAAACCCTAATGTTAAATCCCTAACCCTAAACGTAATCCTAATCCTAACCCCTTAATCCTAAACCCTGATCCTTAACCCTAACCATAACCTTATTCCCTAAACCTTAACCTAACCTTAATCCCTAATCCCTAACACTAAACCCTAATTCCTAATCCCTAATCCTAAACCCTAACTTTAAATCTCTAACCCTAAATGTAATCATAATCCTCACTTCTTAATCCTAAACCCTTATCATTCACCCTAACCATAACCTTATTCCCTAAACCTTAACCTAACCTTAAACCCTAACCCCAAACCCTAAACCCTAATCCCTAATCCTAAACCCTAACCCTAAAAGTAATCATAATCTTAACCCCTAAACCCTAATCCTTAACCCTAATCATAACTCTATTCCCTAAATCTTAATCCTAACCTTAATACCTAATCCCTAACCCTAAACCCTAATCCCAATCTCTAATCCTAAACCCTAACATTAAATCCTTAACTTTAACATATTTTAACTTAAACCATAAAATAGTAACAAAACCAAAAAAAAAATGAAAATTAAACCCTAATTGTGTAGATATTGATTGCCAATTTTTGAGAAATAAATTTGAATAAAATTTTATTTAAAATAATCCTAAACCCTAATACTAAATCCCTAACCCTAAAAGTAATCATAATCCTAACCCCTTAATCCTAAACCCTTATCATTAACCTTAAACATAATCATAACATTAAATCCCTAACCCTAAACATAATCTTAATCCTAACCTGTTAATCCTAAAACAAAACAGAAGTAATATTTATTTTATATAATTATATACATTATTGATATCATTAGTTAATAATTATACTTTTGTAGGTCTAAAAAGAAAGGATTTATTCATTTGAATATATTTAATAATATGTGTGATTATTACATTTAATAAAGTAAATATTATTAAATATAAATATATTAATTAACTATACTTTTAAGTAAATACATATTTATACTTATTATTATATTAGTATTTCACATTATGAATACATATTTTAAATGCAATAAATATTTTAAAAAAGTGATAAAAAAAACAAAACAAGTGACAATTTCTTAAAAAAAAGCGATAACATGTTAAAAAAAGCTATTACATGTTAAAAAAGGCTATTACATGTTCAAAAAGGCTATTACATGTTCAAAAAAGCTATTACACGTTTAAAAAAGCGATAACACTTAAAAAAAAGTGAAAAATGTTAAAAAAATGGTAATTTTTTTAAAATGCTAATAAAAAATGAAAAAGTGATAAATAATTCTGAAGTGCAATAAATAATTTAAAAAAAGGATTAAATTAAAAAATAAGCGAAACACATCTACAAAACGTGATATGTTTTTAAAAAAATGATTAAATATACAAAAAAAAAAAGCTATTAAAACTAGAAAAAGTGAAAAAATTTTAAGAAAATTGATTAAATATTAAAAAAATGATTAAATATAACAAAAAGCAATAAAATATATAAACAAGTGATCAATGTTGACAAAATTGTCAATATTTTTAAAAAGCAATTAAATACTGAAAAACTAATAAAAACATCTAAGATGCAATAAAATTTTTAAAAAAGTGATACAAATATAAAAAAAGTGACATAATAAAGGAAAAAAGTGATTAAGTATAAAATAAACGTTTAAATATAAAAAAGTGATAAAACTGAAAAAAAAAGTGAAAAATGTTAAAAAAATGGTAAATATATTTTAGAAGCTATTAAAAACCGAAAAAGTGATAAATAATTATAAAATGCAATAAATATTTTACGAAAACGTTTAAATAAAAAAGAAGTGATAACCTTAACTTGGGACCATTGAAACCTTAATTTGATACCCAAAAAACCATAACTAGGTACCACTAGAACCATAAACTGGTACCATTAAACCTTACCTTGGTACCAATATGACCTTAAGTTGGTACCAACAGAACCATAATTTGGTACCAGTAGAACCTTAAACTGGAACCACCTTTACCTTAAATTGGTACCAGTAGAACCTTAACTTCGTACCATTAAACCTTACTTTAGTACCAATATGACCTTAAGTTAGTTCCATTTTACCTTAAATTGGTACAAGTAGAACCTTAACTTGGTACCATTAAACCTTACTTTGGTACCAATATGACCTAAATTTGGTACCAGTATGACCTTAACTTGGTACCATTAGAACCTTAAGTTGGTACCAATACCAGCAGTTGGTACCACTACCTTATTTGGTACCACTAGAACCTTAAACTGGTACCACTTTACCTTAAATTGGTACCAGTACAACCTTAACTTGGTACCATTAAACCTTACTTTGGTACCAATATGACCTTAAGTTGGTACCAGTAGAACCTTAAGTTGGTACCAGCATAACCATAATTTGGTACCACTAGAACCTTAAACTGGTACCACTTTACCTTAAATTGGTACCAGTAGAACCTTAACTTGGTACCATTCAACCTTACTTTGGTACCAATATGACCTTAAGTTGGTACCAGTAGAACCTTAAGTTGGTACCAGCATAACCATAATTTGGTACCACTAGAACCTTAAACTGGTACCACTTTACCTTAAATTGGTACCAGTATAACCTTAACTTGGTACCATTAAACCTTACTTTGGTACCAATATGACCTTAAGTTGGTACCACTAAAACCTTAAACTGGTACCACTTTACCTTAAATTGGTACCAGTACAACCTTAACTTGGTACCATTAAACCTTACTTTGGTACCAATATGACCTTAAGTTGGTACCAGTAGAACCTTAAGTTGGTACCAGCATAACCATAATTTGGTACCACTAGAACCTTAAACTGGAACCACTTTACCTTAAATTGGTACCAGTATAACCTTAACTTGGTACCATTAAACCTTACTTTGTTACCAATATGACCTTAATTTGGTACCAGTAGAACCTTAAGTTGGTACCAGCATAACCATAATCTGGTACCACTAGAACCTTAAACTGTTACCACTTTACCTTAAATTAGTACCAGTATAACCTTAACTTGGTACCATTAAACCTTACTTTGGTACCAATATGACCTTAAGTTGGTACCAGTAGAACCTTAAGTTGGTACCAGCATAACCATAATTTGGTACCACTAGAACCTTAAACTGGTACCACTTTACCTTAAATTGGTACCAGTATAACCTTAACTTGGTACCATTAAACCTTACTTTGGTACCAATATGACCTTAAGTTGGTACCACTAAAACCTTAAACTGGTACCACTACAACCTTAACTTGGTACCACTATACCTTAATTTGGTACCACTTAAGTTGGTACCTTAAATTAAGTTGGTACCATTAGAACCTTAAACTTGGTACCATTAAACCTTACTTTGGTACCAATATGACCTTAAGTTGGTACCAGTAGAACCTTAAGTTGGTACCAGCATAACCATAATTTGGTACCACTAGAACCTTAAACTGGTACCACTTTACCTTAAATTGGTACCAGTATAACCTTAACTTGGTACCATTAGAACCTTAACCTTGGTACCACTATAACCTTAAATTGGTACCACAAAACCTTAAATTGGTACCAGTATAACCTTAACTTGGTACCATTAGAACCTTAATTTGGTACCAATATAACCTTAACTTGGTACCACTATAACCTTAAATTGGTACCACAATAGAACCTAAACCTTAACTTTGGTACCAATATGACCTTAAGTTGGTACCATTAGAACCTTAAGTTGGTACCAGCATAACCTTAATTTGGTACCACTAGAACCTTAAGTTTGGTACCACTACTAATAAACCTTAAATTGGTACCAGTAGAACCTTAAACTGGTACCAGTATAACCTTAATTTGGTACCACTAGAACCTTAACTTGGTACCACTATAACCTTAAATTGGTATCAGTATAACCTTAATTTGGTACCATTATAACCTTAACTTGGTACCACTATAACCTTAATTTGATACCACAAAAACCTTAACTTGGTACCACTAGAACCTTAAATTAAGTAAACCTTACTTTGGTACCAATATGACCTTAAGTTGGTACCAGTAAACCTTAAGTTGGTATCAGCATAACCATAATTTGGTACCACTAGAACCTTAAACTGGTACCACTTTACCTTAAATTGGTACCAGTATAACCTTAACTTGGTACCATTAGAACCTTAACTTGGTACCACAATAACCTTAAGTTGGTACCACAAAACCTTAATTTGGTACCAGTTATAACCTTAACTTGGTACCATTGAAACCTTAAACTGGTACCACAAAAACCTTAACTTGGTACCACTAGAACCTTAAACTTGGTACCATTAAACCTTACTTTGGTACCAATATGACCTTAAGTTGGTACCAGTAGAACCTTAAGTTGGTACCAGCATAACCATAATTTGGTACCACTAGAACCTTAAACTGGTACCACTTTACCTTAAATTGGTACCAGTACAACCTTAACTTGGTACCATTAAACCTTAACTTGGTACCACAATAACCTTAACTTGGTACCACAATAACCTTAATTTGGTACCAGTTATAACCTTAACTTGGTACCATTATAACCTTAATTTGGTACCACAAAAAAACTTACTTTAACCTTAAATTGGTACCACTAGAACCTTAACTTGGTACCATTAAACCTTACTTTGGTACCAATATGACCTTAAGTTGGTACCAGTAGAACCTTAAGTTGGTACCAGCATAACCATAATTTGGTACCACTAGAACCTTAAACTGGTACCACTTTAACCTTAAATTGGTACCAGTACAACCTTAACTTGGTACCATTAAACCTTAACTTGGTACCAATATGACCTTAAGTTGGTACCAGTAGAACCTTAAGTTGGTACCAGCATAACCTTAATTTGGTACCACTAGAACCTTAAACTGGTACCACTTTACCTTAAATTGGTACCACTACAACCTTAAACTGGTACCATTAAACCTTACTTTGGTACCAATATGACCTTAAGTTGGTACCAGTAGAACCTTAAGTTGGTACCAGCATAACCATAATTTGGTACCACTAGAACCTTAAACTGGTACCACTTTACCTTAAATTGGTACCAGTATAACCTTAACTTGGTACCATTAGAACCTTACTTTGGTACCACCCTTAAGTTGGTACCACAAAACCTTAATTTGGTACCAGTATAACCTTAACTTGGTACCATTGAAACCTTAATTTGGTACCACAATAACCTTAACTTGGTACCACTAGAACCTTAAACTGGTACCATTAAAACCTTAATTTGGTACCAATATGACCTTAAGTTGGTACCAGTAGAACCTTAAGTTGGTACCAGCATAACCTTAATTTGGTACCACTAGAACCTTAAACTGGTACCACTATAACCTTAAATTGGTACCAGTACAACCTTAACTTGGTACCATTAGAACCTTAATTTGGTACCACTATAACCTTAATTTGGTACCACTATGACCTTAAACCCTTGGTACCAGTATAACCTTAAATTGGTACCATTAAACCTTAATTTGATACCACTATAACCTTAACTTGGTACCACTAGAACCTTAAACTTGGTACCATTAAACCTTAAATTGGTACCAATACAACCTTAAACTGGTACCACTAGAACCTTAAGTTGGTACCAGTATAACCTTAATTTGGTACCATTAGAACCTTAATTTGGTACCACTATGACCTTAAATTTGGTACCAGTAGAACCTTAAATTGGTACCAGCAGAACCCTTAATTTGGTACCACTAAACCTTAAACTGGTACCACTTTAACCTTAAATTGGTACCAGTATAACCTTAACTTGGTACCATTAAACCTTAATTTGGTACCAATATGACCTTAAACTGGTACCACTAGAACCTTAAATTGGTACCAGTACAACCTTAACTTGGTACCATTAAACCTTACATTGGTACCAATATGACCTTAAGTTGGTACCAGTAGAACCTTAAGTTGGTACCAGCATAACCATAATTTGGTACCACTAGAACCTTAAACTGGTACCACTTTACCTTAAATTGGTACCAGTACAACCTTAACTTGGTACCATTAAACCTTAACTTGGTACCAATATGACCTTAAATTGGTACCAGTAAAACCTTAAGTTGGTACCAGCAGAAACCTTAATTTGGTACCACTATAACCTTAATTTGGTACCACTTTACCTTAAATTGGTACCAGTATAACCTTAAATTGGTACTTGGTACCATTAAACCTTAAGTTGGTACCAATATAACCTTAATTTGGTACCACTAGAACCTTAAACTGGTACCACTATAACCTTAATTTGGTACCACTACAACCTTAACTTGGTACCATTAAAACCTTAAGTTGGTACCAATATGACCTTAACTTGGTACCACTATAACCTTAAATTGGTACCAGTATAACCTTAACTTGGTACCACTAAACCTTAAATTGGTACCAATATTGACCTTAAAATTGGTACCAGTAGAACCTTAAGTTGGTACCAGAACCTTAAAAACCAGCATAACTTGGTACCACTAGAACCTTAAACTGGTACCACTATTACCTTAAATTGGTACCAGTACAACCTTAACTTGGTACCATTAGAACCTTAATTTGGTACCAATATGACCTTAAATTGGTACCAATAGAACCTTAAGTTGGTACCAGTATAACCTTAATTTGGTACCATTAGAACCTTAATTTGGTACCACTATGACCTTAAATTGGTACCAGTACAACCTTAAGTTGGTACCAGCATAACCATAATTTGGTACCACTAGAACCTTAAACTGGTACCATTTTACCTTAAATTGGTACCAGTACAACCTTAACTTGGTACCATTAAACCTTACTTTGGTACCAATATGACCTTAAGTTGGTACCAGTAGAACCTTAAGTTGGTACCAGCATAACCATAATTTGGTACCACTAGAACCTTAAACTGGTACCACTTTACCTTAAATTGGTACCAGTACAACCTTAACTTGGTACCATTAAACCTTACTTTGGTACCAATATGACCTTAAGTTGGTACCAGTAGAACCTTAAGTTGGTACCAGCATAACCTTAATTTGGTACCACTAGAACCTTAAACTGGTACCCTTAAATCGGTACCAGTATAACCTTAACTTGGTACCAGTAAACCTTAATTTGGTACCACTATTAAACCTTAAACTGGTACCACTTTAACCTTAAATTGGTACCAAATATAACCTTAACTTGATACCATTATAACCTTAATTTGGTACCACTATGACCTTAAGTTGGTACCACTAAACCTTAAATTGGTACCAATATAACCTTAACTTGGTACCACTAGAACCTTAAACTGGTACCAGTATAACCTTAATTTGGTACCACTAGAACCTTAACTTGGTACCATTAAACCTTAAATTGGTACCACTATAACCTTAACTTGGTACCATTAGAACCTTAAATTGGTACCAAACTTGGTACCATTAAACCTTACTTTGGTACCAATATGACCTTAAATTGGTACCAGTAGAACCTTAAGTTGGTACCAGCATAACCATAATTTGGTACCACTAGAACCTTAAACTGGTACCACTATAACCTTAAATTGGTACCAGTATAACCTTAACTTGGTACCATTAAACCTTACTTTGGTACCAATATGACCTTAAGTTGGTACCAGTAGAACCTTAAGTTGGTACCAGCATAACCTTAATTTGGTACCACTATAACCTTAAACTGGTACCACTAGAACCTTAAGTTGGTACCAGTATAACCTTAATTTGGTACCATTAGAACCTTAACCTGGTACCAATATGACCTTAAATTGGTACCAGTATAACCTTAACTTGGTACCATTATAACCTAATTTGGTACCACTATAACCTTAAGTTGGTACCACTATAACCTTAAGTTGGTACCACTATAACCTTAAACTGGTACCACTAGAACCTTAAATTGGTACCAATATGACCTTAAGTTGGTACCAGTAGAACCTTAAGTTGGTACCAGTATAACCATTGGTACCAGTAGAACCTTAAACTGGTACCACTAGAACCTTAAACTGGTACCACTATACCTTAAATTGGTACCACTATAACCTTAACTTGGTACCATTAAACCTTAACTTGGTACCAATATGACCTTAAGTTGGTACCAGTAGAACCTTAAGTTGGTACCAGCATAACCATAATTTGGTACCACTAGAACCTTAAACTGGTACCACTTTACCTTAAATTGGTACCAGTATAACCTTAACTTGGTACCATTAAACCTTACTTTGGTACCAATATGACCTTAAGTTGGTACCAGTAGAACCTTAAGTTGGTACCAGCATAACCATAATTTGGTACCACTAGAACCTTAAACTGGTACCACTTTACCTTAAATTGGTACCAGTATAACCTTAACTTGGTACCATTAAACCTTAACTTGGTACCAATATGACCTTAAGTTGGTACCAGTAGAACCTTAAGTTGGTACCAAGCATAACCTTAACTTGGTACCAACTTAGAACCTTAAGTTGGTACCAATATAACCTTAAATTGGTACCAGTAGAACCTTAACTTGGTACCATTATAACCTTAATTTGGTACCAATATGACCTTAAGTTGGTACCACTTTACCTTAAATTGGTACCAGTACAACCTTAACTTGGTACCATTAAACCTTACTTTGGTACCAATATGACCTTAAATTGGTACCAGTAGAACCTTAAGTTGGTACCAGTATAACCTTAATTTGGTACCACTATGACCTTAAACTGGTACCACTTTACCTTAAATTGGTACCAGTACAACCTTAACTTGGTACCATTAACCTTTTCTTTGGTACCTTAACTTGGTACCATTAAACCTTAATTTGGTACCACTATGACCTTAAGTTGGTACCAAACTGGTACCACCTTAAATTGGTACCAGTACAACCTTAACTTGGTACCATTAAACCTTACTTTGGTACCAATATGACCTTAAGTTGGTACCAGTAGAACCTTAAGTTGGTACCAGCATAACCATAATTTGGTACCACTAGAACCTTAAACTGGTACCACTTTACCTTAAATTGGTACCACTACAACCTTAACTTGGTACCATTAAACCTTACTTTGGTACCAATATGACCTTAAGTTGGTACCAGTAGAACCTTAAGTTGGTACCAGTATAACCATAATTTGGTACCACTAGAACCTTAAACTGGTACCACTTTACCTTAAATTGGTACCAGTATAACCTTAACTTGGTACCATTAAACCTTACTTTGGTACCAATATGACCTTAAGTTGGTACCACTAAAACCTTAAACTGGTACCACTTTACCTTAAATTGGTACCAATACAACCTTAACTTGGTACCATTAAACCTTAGTTTGGTACCAATATGACCTTAAGTTGGTACCAGCATAACCATAATTTGGTACCACTACAACCTTAAACTGGTACCACTTTACCTTAAATTGGTACCAGTACAACCTTAACTTGGTACCATTAAACCTTACTTTGGTACCAATATGACCTTAAGTTGGTACCAGTAGAACCTTAAGTTGGTACCAGCATAACCATAATTTGGTACCACTACAACCTTAAACTGGTACCACTTTACCTTAAATTGGTACCAGTATAACCTTAACTTGGTACCATTAAACCTTAACTTGGTACCACAATAACCTTAAGTTGGTACCAATATAACCTTAAGTTGGTACCAGTAGAACCTTAAATTGGTACCAGTATAACCTTAACTTGGTACCACTAGAACCTTAAACTGGTACCACTAGAACCTTAAATTGGTACCAGTATAACCTTAAGTTGGTACCATTATAACCTTAATTTGGTACCAATATGACCTTAAGTTGGTACCACTAGAACCTTAAATTGGTACCAGTATAACCTTAACTTGGTACCATTAAACCTTAACTTGGTACCATTAGAACCTTAAATTGGTACCAGTATAACCTTAAGTTGGTACCAGCATAACCTTAATTTGGTACCACTATAACCTTAAACTGGTACCACTTTACCTTAAATTGGTACCACAATAACCTTAAATTGGTACCACTAGAACCTTAACTTGGTACCATTAAACCTTACTTTGGTACCAATATGACCTTAAGTTGGTACCAGTAGAACCTTAAGTTGGTACCAGCATAACCATAATTTGGTACCACTAGAACCTTAAACTGGTACCACTTTACCTTAAATTGGTACCAGCATAACCTTAACTTGGTACCATTAGAACCTTAACTTGGTACCAATATAACCTTAACTTGGTACCACAAAACCTTAAGTTTGGTACCAGCATAACCTTAATTTGGTACCACTAGAACCTTAAACTGGTACCACTTTACCTTAAATTGGTACCAGTATAACCTTAACTTGGTACCATTAAACCTTACTTTGGTACCAATATGACCTTAAGTTGGTACCAGTAGAACCTTAAGTTGGTACCAGTATAACCATAATTTGGTACCACTAGAACCTTAAACTGGTACCACTTTACCTTAAATTGGTACCAGTATAACCTTAACTTGGTACCATTAAACCTTACTTTGGTACCAATATGACCTTAAGTTGGTACCACTTTACCTTAAATTGGTACCAGTACAACCTTAATTTGGTACCATTAGAACCTTAAACTGGTACCAATATTACCTTAAATTGGTACCAGTATAACCTTAACTTGGTACCATTAAACCTTAACTTGGTACCACTATGACCTTAAATTGGTACCAGTAGAACCTTAACTTGGTACCATTATAACCTTAATTTGGTACCACTAGAACCTTAAGTTGGTACCACTTTACCTTAAATTGGTACCAGTATAACCTTAACTTGGTACCATTAAACCTTACTTTGGTACCAATATGACCTTAAATTGGTACCAGTAGAACCTTAAGTTGGTACCAGCATAACCTTAAGTTGGTACCAGTATAACCTTAATTTGGTACCACTAGAACCTTAAATTGGTACCACTAGAACCTTAAAATTGGTACCACTAGAACCTTAAACTGGTACCACTATACCTTAAATTGGTACCAGTAGAACCTTAACTTGGTACCATTATAACCTTACTTTGGTACCAATATGACCTTAAACTTGGTACCACTTTACCTTAAATTGGTACCAGTACAACCTTAACTTGGTACCATTAAACCTTACTTTGGTACCAATATGACCTTAAGTTGGTACCAGTAGAACCTTAAGTTGGTACCAGCATAACCATAATTTGGTACCACTAGAACCTTAAACTGGTACCACTTTACCTTAAATTGGTACCAGTACAACCTTAACTTGGTACCATTAAACCTTACTTTGGTACCAATATGACCTTAAGTTGGTACCAGTAGAACCTTAAGTTGGTACCAGCATAACCATAATTTGGTACCACTAGAACCTTAAACTGGTACCACTTTACCTTAAATTGGTACCAGTACAACCTTAACTTGGTACCATTAAACCTTACTTTGGTACCAATATGACCTTAAGTTGGTACCAGTAGAACCTTAAGTTGGTACCAGCATAACCATAATTTGGTACCACTAGAACCTTAAACTGGAACCACTTTACCTTAAATTGGTACCAGTACAACCTTAACTTGGTACCATTAAACCTTACTTTGGTACCAATATGACCTTAAGTTGGTACCAGTAGAACCTTAAGTTGGTACCAGCAGAACGATAATTTGGTACCACTAGAACCTTAAACTGGTACCACTTTACCTTAAATCAGTACCAGTATAACCTTAACTTGGTACCATTAAACCTTACTTTGGTACCAATATGACCTTAAGTTGGTACCACTTTAACTTAAATTAGTACCATTACAACCTTAACTTGGTACCATTAAACCCTACTTTGGTACCAATATGACCTTAAGTTGGTACCAGTAGAACCTTAAGTTGGTACCAGCATAATCATGATTTTCGGACCGTTCTAAAATACATGGTGGGTAACGGTGCCGCCTCGTTTTCCACCGTCCGATCAAAAGATTGGATTTTGGTTTAAAATACTCTTTGCAACTATACTTTTATATTATTGTCATTTTAGTCCCAAATATTTATTTTGTTTTTCCTAAACTATTCCGTTCAGATCAAGTATGATTAAGTTTTAAAGTAACCTACTTTTGTAGGTTATAGGTGGTAACTCTAAAATTGCGACCAGTCTAACCTAAAAAAAAATCGATAAAAAACTAAGAAAAGCGAAATATTTTTTTTTAAAAAGCGATTAAAACTAAAAAAAATCAAAATTTTTCTAAAAAATCAATTAAATATTAAAAAAGTGATAAATGTTAAAAAATGGTAAATATTTTTAAAAAGTGATAAAGAATTCCAAAATGCAATAAAGATTTTTAAAAAGTGAAAAAAATTGGAAATTTTTTTAAAAAAAGTTATAAAATTTAAAAAAAAAAGTGATAAATGTTAAGAAATTGGTAAAATTTTTTAAAAAGCTATTAAAAACAGAAAAAGTGATAAATAATTATAGAATGTGGTAAATAATTTAGAAAAATTATTAAACAAAAAAACAATTAAAAACTAAAAAAATTGAAATATTTATCAAAAAATTGATTAAATAAAAAAAAAGCAATTAAAACTAAAAAAATCAAACTTTTTTTAAAAAAAATATAATTGATAAAATATTAAAAAATGATAAATGTTAAAAAATGGTAAATATTTTTTAAAAGCGATTAAAAACCAAAAAAGTTATAAAAAATATCTAAAATGTAATAAATATTTTAAAAATGCGATAAAAAAATAAAAAAAGTGAATAAAATTTAAAAAAAAGTAATATTTATTTATTTTATATAATTATATGTACATTATTGATATCATTAGTTAATAATTATAATTTTGTAGGTCTAAAAAGAAATGATTTATTCGTTTGAATATATTTAATAATATGTGTGATTATTACATTTAATAATGTAAATATCATTAAATATAATTCTATTAATTAACTATACTTTTTAGTAAATACATATTTATACTTATTATTATATTAGTATTTCATATTATGAATACATATTTTAAATGCAATAAATATTTTAAAAAAGCGATAAGAAAAAAAGGTGACAATTTCTTAAAAAAAGCGATAATATGTTAAAAAAAGCTATTACATGTTCAAAAAGGCTCTTACATGTTCAAAAAGGCTATTACATGTTCAAAAAAGCTATTACATGTTCAAAAAAGCGATAACATTAAAAAAAAAGTGATAAATGTTTAAAAAAATGGTAAATTTTTTAAAATGCTAATAAAAAATGAAAAAGTGATAAATAATTCTAAATTGAAATAAATAATTTTAAAAAAGGATTAAATTAAAAAAAATAAGAGAAACACATCTACAAAAAGTAATATTTTTTTTAAAAAAAGTGATTAAATATACAAAAAAGATATTAAAACTAGAAAAAGTGAAAAAATTTTAAGAAAGTTGATTAAATATTAAAAATATGATTAAATATAACAAAAAGCAATAAAATATATAAACAAGTGATCAATGTTGACAAAATTGTCAATATTTTTAAAAAACAATTAAATACTGAAAAGGTGATAAAAACATCTAAGATGCAATAAAATTTTTAAAAAAGCGATAAAAATATAAAAAAAAGTGACATAATATAGAAAAAAAGTGATTAAGTATAAAATAAGTGTTTAAATATAAAAAAGTGGTAAAACTGGAAAAAAAGTGAAAAATGTTAAAAAAATGGTAAATATTTTTTAGAAGCTATTAAAAAACAAAAAAGTGATAAATAATTCTAAAATGCAATAAATATTTTACAAAAACGTTTAAATAAAAAAGAAGTGACACAAAACTAAAAGTAGCAAAAAAATTTTCAAAAAAGTGATTAAATATAAAAAAAATGATGAATAATTAAAAACAATAAAAATTAGTACCAAATAGATTATCACATTCGATTAATTTTTAATAATTTGTTTAAAAATTACACATATCTTCCTCTGATTTTATAAACATATTACAAAATCTTATAATGACCTAAACCTTAATCTCTAACCCTAAACATCAACCCTAAGCTCTAACCCTAACCTTAAACCCTAATTGTATATTCAGTGACCTGTTCGATGAAAGAACTCTAACACTACATGTAACCCTAGCTTTAATTATAATCCTAATCCTCAACCCTAAATGAATTACTAACCCTAACCTTAAATACCTAAACATAACTCTAACCCAAACCATAACCCTAAACCCTAAACCCTAAACCTTGACCTAACCTTAATTCCTGATCCCTAACCCTAAACCCTAATCCCTAATCCTAAATCCTAATATTAAATCCCTAACCCTAAAAGTAATCCTAATCCTAACCCTTAATCCTAAACCCTTATCATTAACCTTAACCATAATCCTAACATTAAATCCCTAACCCTAAACATAATCCTAATCCTAACCTATTAATCCTAAAACAAAACGCCTTAATCATCTGAATTAATATTTATTTTATATAATTATATACATTATTGATATCATTAGTCAATAATTATACTTTTTTACGTCTAAAAAGAAATCATTTATTGGTTTGAATATATTGAATAATATATGTGATTATTACATTTAATAAAATAAATATCATTGACAACTTAATTTGATACCACAAAAACCATAACTTAAAACCACTAGAACCTTAAACTGGTACCACTTTACCTTAAATTGGTACCAGGACAACCTTAACTTGGTACCAGGATAACCTTAACTTGGTACCATTAAACCTTACTTTGGTACCAATATGACCTTAAGTTGGTACCAGAAGAACCTTAAGTTGGTACCAGCATAACCATAATTTGGTACCACTAGAACCTTAAACTGGTACCACTTTACCTTAAATTGGTACCACCACAACCTTACTTTGGTACCAATATGACCTTAAGTTGGTACCATTAGAACCTTAAGTTGGTACCAGCATAACCATAATTTGGTACCACTAGAACCTTAACTTGGTACCACTTTAACCTTAAATTGGTACCACAAACCTTAACTTGGTACCACTTATAACCTTAACTTGGTACCAGTATAACCTTAATTTGGTACCAAACCTTAAAACCACTAAACCTTAACCTTATTGGTACCACTAGAACCTTAACTTGGTACCATTAAACCTTACTTTGGTACCAATATGACCTTAAGTTGGTACCAGTAGAACCTTAAGTTGGTACCAGCATAACCATAATTTGGTACCACTAGAACCTTAAACTGGTACCACTTTACCTTAAATTGGTAATAACCATTGGTACCACCAAAACCTTAAACTGGTACCATTTTAAATTGGTACCAGTACCTTAACTTGGTACCATTATAACCTTAACCTAGAACCTTAACTTGGTACCACTATGACCTTAAATTGGTACCAGTAGAACCTTAAGTTGGTACCAGTATAACCTTAATTTGGTACCACTAGAACCTTAAACTGGTACCACTTTAACCTTAAATTGGTACCAGTATAACCTTAACTTGGTACCATTAAAACTTACTTTGGTACCAATATGACCTTAAGTTGGTACCAGTAGAACCTTAAGTTGGTACCAGCATAACCATAATTTGGTACCACTAGAACCTTAAACTGGTACCACTTTAACCTTAAATTGGTACCAGTATAACCTTAACTTGGTACCATTAGAACCTTAACTTGGTACCACAATAACCTTAACTTGGTACCAAAACCTTAATTTGGTACCAATATAACCTTAACTTGGTACCATTAGAACCTTAATTTGATACCACAATAACCATAACTTGGTACCACTAGAACCTTAAACTGGTACCATTAAACCTTACTTTGGTACCAATATGACCTTAAGTTGGTACCAGTAGAACCTTAAGTTGGTACCAGTATAACCATAATTTGGTACCACTATAACCTTAAACTGGTACCACTTGAACCTTAATTTGGTACCACAAAAACCTTAACTTGGTTAAACTGGTACCATTAAACCTTAACTTGGTACCAATATGACCTTAAGTTGGTACCAGTAAAACCTTAAGTTGGTACCAGTAGAACCTTAATTTGGTACCACTACCACCTTAAACTGGTACCAATTTACCAACTTGGTACCAACCTTAACTTGGTACCATTAAAACCTTAAAAATTGGTACCAGTAGAACCTTAAGTTGGTACCAGCATAACCTTAATTTGGTACCACTAGAACCTTAAACTGGTACCACTTTACCTTAAATTGGTACCAGTACCTTAACTTGGTACCATTAGAACCTTAATTTGGTACCACAATAACCTTAACTTGGTACCACTAGAACCTTAAACTGGTACCAGTTACCTAACCTTAAAGTTGGTACCAGTATAACCTTAATTTGGTACCACTAGAACCTTAAACTTGGTACCATTAGAACCTTAAATTGGTACCATTATAACCTTAACTTGGTACCAGTAGAACCTTAAGTTGGTACCAATATAACCTTAATTTGGTACCATTAGAACCTTAATTTGGTACCACTATAACCTTAAATTGGTACCACTAGAACCTTAAATTGGTACCATTAAACCTTAACTTGGTACCAATATGACCTTAAGTTGGTACCAGTAGAACCTTAAGTTGGTACCAATATAACCTTAATTTGGTACCACTATAACCTTAAAGTTGGTACCACTATGGGTACCTTAAATTGGTACCACTAGAACCTTAACTTGGTACCATTAAACCTTACTTTGGTACCAATATGACCTTAAGTTGGTACCAGTAGAACCTTAAGTTGGTACCAGCATAACCATAATTTGGTACCACTAGAACCTTAAACTGGTACCACTTTACCTTAAATTGGTACCAGTATAACCTTAACTTGGTACCATTGAACCTTAATTTGGTACCACATGACCTTAACTTGGTACCAGTAGAACCTTAAGTTGGTACCAGCATAACCATAATTTGGTACCACTAGAACCTTAAACTGGTACCACTTTACCTTAAATTGGTACCAGTACAACCTTAATTTGGTACCATTAAACCTTACTTTGGTACCAATATGACCTTAAGTTGGTACCAGTAGAACCTTAAGTTGGTACCAGCATAACCATAATTTGGTACCACTACAACCTTAAACTGGTACCACTTTACCTTAATTTGGTACCAATATAACCTTATTATTATATTAGTATTTGATATTATGAATACTGATTTTAAATGCCATAAATATTTTTAAAAAAGTAATATTTATCAACAAAAGCGACAATTTCTTGAAAAAAGCGATTAAATGTAAAAAAAAAAGCGATTACATGTTTAAAAAATCTATTAAATATATGAAAAAGCGATAACATTTAAAAAAAATGATAAATGTTTAGAAAAAATGGTAAATTTTTTGCAACGCTAATAAAAACCGAATAAGTGATAAATAATTCTGAAGTACAATAAATAATTTAAAAAAATGAGTAAATTTGGTAATAAGCGAAACACATCTACAAAAAGTGATATTTTTTATCACTAAAAAGTGATTAAATATACAGAAAAGCGATTAAAACTAGAAAAAGTAAAAAAAAAATTAAGAAAAGTGATTAGATATTAAAAAAATGGTTAAAGTGGTACAGAAATTATTACGTACAATTATATTTTTCAATAAATATATATTTATATTTAATACCCATAATACCTTAAAATAAATATATATTTTATATTTACTTTACCCATTTCAGTAATTTTCCCTTCTTTTTCCTCTGTTCCCGCCAATTGCTTCTCCCTTGCAACCTGTTACCGGATCAATACGTTGCATTTTACTCTACCAGTCTAATGGTCTTTTTACTACTAATTTCTAACTTAGGTACTTAACTGAAATATTCTAAAAAGTTTTAGGAATTCTAAAAAACGGGGGTATCGATACCGACCGGGTATTTTAGAACGGTCCATGATTTGATACCACTAGAACCTTAAACTGATACCAGTTTACCTTAAATTGGTACCAGTACAACCTTAACTTAGTACCATTAAACCTTACTTTGGTACCAATATGACCTTAAGTTGGTACCGGTAGAACCTTAAGTTGGTACCAGCATAATCATAATTTGGTACCACTAGAACCTTAAACTGGTACCACTTTACCTTAAATTGGTACCAGTATAACCTTAACTTGATACCATTAAACCTTACTTTGGTACCAATATGACCTTAAATTGGTACCAGTACAACTTTAACTTGGTACCATTGAACCTTACTTTGGTACCAATATGACCTTAAGTTGGTACCAGTAGAACCTTAAGTTGGTACCAGCATAACCATAGTTTGGTACCACTAGAACCTTAAACTGGAACCACTTTACCTTAAATTGGTACCAGTACAACCTTAACTTGGTACCATTAAACCTTACTTTGGTACCAATATGACCTTAAGTTGGTACCAGTAGAACCTTAAGTTGGTACTAGCAGAAACATAATTTGGTACCACTAGAACCTTAAACTGGTACCACTTTACCTTAAATTAGTACCAGTATAACCTTAACTTGGTACCATTAAACCTTACTTTGGTACCAATATGACCTTAAGTTGGTACCACTTTACCTTAAATTGGTACCAGTACAACCCTAACTTGGTACCATTAAACGTTACTTTGGTACCAATATGACCTTAAGTTGGTACCAGTAGAACCTTAAGTTGGTACCAGCATAACCATAATTTGGCACCACTAGAACCTTAAACTAGAACCACTTTACCTTAAATTGGTACCAGTAGAACCTTAACTTGGTACCATTGAACCTTACTTTGGTACCAGTATGACCTTAAGTTGGTACCAGTAGAACCTTAAGTTGGTACCAGCATAACCATAATTTGGTACTATTACAACCTTAAACTGGTACTACTTTACCTTAAATTGGTACCAGTACAACCTTAACTTGGTACCATTAAACCTTACTTTGGTACCAGTATGACCTTAAATTGGTACCAGTAGAACCTTAAGTTGGTACCAGCATAAGAACCTTAAACTGGTACCACTTTACCTTAAATTGGTACCAGTATAACCTTAACTTGGTGCCATTAAACCTTACTTTGGTACCAATATGACCTTAAGTTGGTACCAGTAGAACCTTAAGTTGGTACCAGCATAATCATGATTTGGTACCAGTAGAACCTTAAACTGATACCAGTTTACCTTAAATTGGTACCAGTACAACCTTAACTTGGTACCATTAAACCTTACTTTGGTACCAATATGACCTTAAGTTGGTACCAGTATAACCTTAACTTGATACCATTAAACCTTACTTTGATACCAATATGACCTTAAGTTGGTACCATTTTACCTTAAATTGGTACCAGTACAACCTTAACCTGGTACCATTAAACCTTACTTTGGTACCAATATGACCTTAAGTTGGTACCAGTAGAACCTTAAATTGGTAAGCATAACCATAATTTGGTACTACTACAACCTTAAACTGGTACCACTTTACCTTAATTTGGTACCAATATAACCTTATTATTATATTAGTATTTGATATTATATATACTGATTTTAAATGCCGTAAATATTTTTAAAAAAGCGATATTTAGCAACAAAAGTGACAATTTTTTGAAAAAAGCGATTAAATGTAAAAAAAAGCTATGAAATTTTAAAAAAGCTATTACATGTTTAAAAAATCTATTAAATATACGAAAAAGCGATAACATTTAAAAAAAAGTGATAAATGTTTAGAAAAAATGGTAAATTTTTTGCAACGCTAATAAAAACTGAAAAAGTGATAAATAATTCTGAAGTGCAATAAATAATTTAAAAAAATGAGTAAATTAAAAAATAATCAAAACACATCTACAAAAAGTGATATTTTTTCAAAAAAAGCGACTAAATATACAGAAAAGCGATTAAAACTAGAAAAAGTGAAAAAAATTTTAAGAAAAGTGATTAAATATTAAAAAAATGGTTAAAGTGGTACAGAAATTATTACGTACAATTATATTTTTCAATAAATATATATTTATATTTAATACCCATAATACCTTAAAATAAATATATATTTTATATTTACTTTACCCATTTCAGTAATTTCCCGTTCTTTTTCATCTGTTCCCGCCAATCGCTTCTCCCTTGCAACCTGTTACCGGATCAATACGTTGCATTTTACTCTACCAGTCTAATGGTCTTTCTACTACTAATTTCTAACTTAGGTACTTAACTGAAACATTCTAAAAAGTTTGAGGAATTCTAAAAAACGGGGGTATCGATACCGACCGGGTATTTTAGAACTGTCCTGTGCCACGCCATGCATGCAATAAAGAGGTAACTCGAGTTAGTGCTATACCTTTGGCCCGGGAGCGAGACATTCAATTTAGGAAGGTCAGAGGTCTTCGTTTTCAAAGTTCTAGGACTTTATTAGGAGCTCAATAAATTAAAGGACTGAAATGAAAAAGTAATGAATTATAGGACTGGGATTGTTCTTTACCCAATTCATTTTGCATTCTGTGAGTAAATTACACCCATAGCCCCTAACCTTTTATTATTATTCTATTTTAAACCCTAACCTCAAAAACTTAATTGAAAAGTCCTCAATCTCGATTTTTTGTTCCATTTTATACATTTGGAGAATGGAAAATGTTAAAATTGACAGAATAGGCTATATGGTATGCCATCATTGAGCAACTTACCTTAGTGACACAATGAATCAATTGCTGGTGATGACATGGAAAAGAAAATTAATAAAAAAATTAAATTTAAACCTAGATCGCGAAGTCCTTTCTTTCTCTGCCGATGAAGTTCCCTTTCTCTATCTCAACTCTGGTGGCACCTCAACTACCTTCATCGCATGTCCAGATCTCCACGTACATAGTCTGTGGTAATTTAGACCGTCTGAATCACAAATCGAGAGAATGCGACGGCGGGAATTAAGAGATTAGGAATCGGGAGATCGTGAATCGGGAGAACGGGAATCGGGAGATCAAGAAAGAAGGAAGGGTGAGTGACGACCAAAAGGGATAGAAGGGAGATCGACGACTGCATCAACAACTGCTTAGGCGTCTCTACGTTCATCCACCAATCGTGCGTTTTTTGTTGTTGGATCCAAGTAAACTTGCCGCTTCCTTAGCCCTCATACAATGCCACCTTGTCGATTACACCTTTGATTCTTCAGCCACTTCCTTTGCTCGTATAGATTGTAGTCCTCCATCTTTGATTTTGACTCAGTTTCCCCTTGATTTCACATGAACAGGCGACGGTGATGTGGATGGATGGCGGCGGCATGAGGGCGTGAACATCTGTCTTGTTTCTTTTTCTCTTTTTTTTTTTAAAAAAATTTCCTTTTTACATCTTTTCTTTCTCTATTTATTAGTTTTCTTTTTTTTTTTATGCTACTGCAGCAAATCTCTCCACATTGGCATGCCAGGTGCCCAATTCCATCAATTTTAAAACGGCTTTCATCATCCAAAAGTCTAAAATGAAAAAAAAAAAAATTAGGTTGAGGACTTCTCATATGAAGTTTTGAAGTTAGGATCCAAAATAGGAAAATAATAAAAGTTTAGGGGCCACGAGTGCAATTTACCCTGCATTTTGCGCTTTGATTCAGCCTCCTGCCGTCGGAGGCACAGAATCGCGGCCATAGCAGACTGCTCCCCGGCCTTCGCTTTAGCGTTGTAGTCCGGATTTCGCCTTGTCAAGGCCGAAGGATTGCCTAATCCGGACTTCGTCGGTGATTTTTCAGTGTATCAGTAAAAAAAATGGCCAAGTCATGCAAGGGCCTAGCCATGGAACTCATCAAGTGTCTCAGCGAGTCTGATTGTGTCAAAGTAATCTCTTGTTCTATTCTCTCTGATCAAGAATTGGTTCCCAGATTTATTCATAGCTTAGTTTTACTTTGATTCCTGATGGCTGGCAGGTTGAGGGTCGATCTTACAGGGAATGTGCTGGGGAGAAAAGCCCTTCAATATCCAGCGAGTGCGTCGGGCTCAGGGAAACTTATTTCAATTGCAAGAGAGGGCAGGCATGTTTTTAATCTCCTTTTTCTTCATATGTTATTTCTCAGTTCAATAGGATGTATGAATAATTGGGACTTGATCATTGTTGTGTTTGGATTTCTTGGACTAAGAATCATGAGTTTTTTTGTGGGCATTTTCTGTTTGATTGGAAATTTGAGGGACAAAGACTCATAGTTTGGGAAGAAGTATGTTTGGTTGAATTAGGGGTGTAACATGTTTTCCCTTTTGCCTTTTCTTTTGAAGAAAAAAAATCTTTCTGAAGGGAGATCAAGAGAATAAGCCAACAAAATAATGGATATCTTTAAGCTTCTTAGGAGATAAACCCGTTATCTTCTTGTTTCTTTGTATCTGTGTTTGCATATGCTAGTATTGACCTCCTCTATTTGTTTGGCCTGTGTAAAAAAAGAAAAAAAACTGGTTTTCCTCTGATCGATCGGGAAAAAAATGGCACTTGGTTTTTTAGTTTAAAAGGTTGTACCTTGTGTCCTAGAATTACCATGTGCTTTCGGAGTTAGTTAGGATGGTTGGGATAAACACTACCTCTGTGGGGTTATATGTTTCTTTGAGTTACTTTCTGTAGGAGGGATGCTGGTTGTGATGTTTTTCATCCTTTTCTTGATATTTTCTTTATTCAAGTAAGAAGCCTGTAATGGTATGTTAATTCTGAATTGAACTTGGATGAGAAGCCTATACTAGTGTTCAAGGTTTTCAATATTGTTATTTCAGCATGTACTGCACCTTATAAAATATAGTTATATGTTGGGGTATTAGAAGAAGAAAAAAAGTTATGCACAATACTGCACACTTGCAGTAATTTAATAACCGCATGAGATTTCATGATATTGTGTCGTGGAAAAAAACAATGACAGTATTATGATCAAACATTAGAAGGACTGGAACTGAAAAGTGATCTTGTACAAGACAAGTATATGTGGGATCTCGATTTCAAGTCAAGACAGATTGTTTTGCAAACTTTCAATCTCAATAATCACATAAATCATGATGAAAGCATGTCATTAATATTTCATATGATTTCTTATTGAAAATATTCTTCTGCTATACTTGTGTTCATGCCCCAAGTTATTGGATTTGCTTCTTTAGGTGCCCAATTTGGCCTTCCATTGTTAAATAGTTTTCCTGTAGGAGCCCTTTCTTATCTCTTCTTATATTTTGTAGTTCACGACTTGTGTGGTTTATATTTAAAGGGCTCAGTAAATCCTGGTATAAACCCACACCCCCCCCCCCCCCCCCTTTTCCTTTGGTGGCTCAGTTTTATTCAACTAAAGTCGAGGAATATGGCTTCTTTGCCTAGCATCAACTGTCTGGTTTAGGTGCCTAACCATGTTTGGAATAGAATCAAGGATTTTTCTTTTCTAGGAAATTATTGCAACCACATACATTAGTTCATCAAGAAAAGGAGTGATAGAGCACCTACAGAGACCACCTTCAGCAACAAGAAGAGCCAAAAGCAAGAGAGAAATAAATATGTGGCCCGAAGATAACAGAAAACAGCTCCCAAAAGAAGAAACCAAGAACAAAAAGACGTATCACTACAACTAAGAATCCCCTGACCGTCTGCAAATTCCTGCATGACTGTTGCAGCGCCGTAAACTTGCTGAAGCACTGGATCCTTACTAAAAAGTCCTTGACTTTCTTCCAGCCCAGAGATGATAAATCATTGATGCAACTCAGACGAGGAGTGCTTTTCAACAATGGCCTTCTTGCCTCTACCCTTAATACACCTGCCGAACCAACTAACAGCAGCATCCCAAGAATTTGAAGGAATATTGTTCTGATTAGAACCCGGAATATAGATTTCAACTTCTTGGAAGAGAACTCGCACTAAAATAATAATGGGCTCAGGTCTCAGCCACTTACTACATAATAAAACGCATAGGACATCCTGACAAATTCCAACTAAAACAGGCTTATTTTTAACCCTTAACTTATCAAGACAATCGAAAATGGAAGTATGTCTAGGAAATCTACCTTATCTATAACTCCATCTAGGTTTTTCCTCTTTCTGTTTTTCAAATTTTTGTTTCACTGCAAATAGATTATTAACTTTTAATAAGGATTCACTTGCATCAAGCCTGGCCTTCTGCAGCCATATTCGACTCTTGTATTTTGAATGATATCCTGACTAGCTCCTTCAATTCCTTATGCTGCTTGATGTAATGCTTTGCAGGTCTATATCTCTGAATTCTCTGTGTATCTGAAAATTTGATCCTCTGTAATGATCTTTAGTACAAACTGTGTAGATAAAAGAAATAGACAATGAGGAAAATAAAGTGCAGAAGCCAAAGGTTTGGTAAATTGATGTTAGATCATTTTGTTCCTTGACCATTTTGCAGGTTGATATGCGGGCGAGGATTCGTGGAAATAAGGGCTACTGATTCTTATGGGGCCTGGCAATGTCCTTGGGAATCATTCTAAACCAACAAAAGTTTCTAAAGTAGTAAGTTCCATAAGGTGAGGTGACAATCTGTGATTGAGGCAGAATTTTGTGCAATATCTTGTCAAAATTATCTGTGACATGTAAATGTGTGGCACGGACAACTCTTTTTCTCTTTGTAACCCTACATTTTTTTATATTTTTAGTAGACTCGTTGCAATTAGCTTGCTGGGAAAAGACTCAAACGGTGAATCAGACTTGTGTCCTTGTTTTGGACAGAGCATAACTACGCTTAATTGCGTCTCCCAAGAACCATAAGAAGAAGAAATGGTTATTCTTTTAGCTTGCGCAGCCGAAATTTCAGAAGCCCTTTTTTTCCTCGTCTTTCTTTTCACGACGATAGCAAGGCCAAATCCAAAAAAAAAAATGAAATAAAATACTCATCATCCCCAACTCTAATTAACCAAAAAAAGTGGCTCTTTTGCATCCTTAGCACGAACCCAGAAGTAGTCATGTTGATTCACAAGTCACAACTGAAACCTTCATTTCGAGTTGATTAGCTAGTCAATTATTCTAATTGCAATCGATTTTTTTTCTACACTTTTTTTTGATTTAGTATTTTAAGTCAAAATATTCTGCTATTCTTTGAGCTTCAATAAAGACTTCTTTACATTAAAAAAAATTAATGACATGTAACTTTGTAAATTCTCGTATTTGATTTAATTGCTCAAACATTCCACCTGTTTATTCTGGGTAATAAAGGGTCTTTGGGGAAAAAATGAAAGTGAAATGGTGAATTTCCCTCGACTAGAATCCGGAAGAGTTGTTTGATCTATTGCTTAAACATAACCATCTGCATCGGGTCATAATATAATTTATTGAACTCTTGGACTAATATGCTCATTATAAGTTTTAATGATTTTCCTATTGGTATAATCAGTATTTGAATGGTCATTTTACTTTTGAAACTCTAAAGGCATAAATTGAAAATGTTGATTATAAAAATAAAAATAAAAATAAAAAACAAAGGTCGTTTACCCGATAATGGCAATTAATCAATGTTGAGCAATTCAAAGTTTGATTATATCCAAATATTCAACTCGCCACTCCACTTGATCTCTCATCATATGTACCAAAAAAATATTCCAATC
This sequence comes from Aquilaria sinensis, assembly GCA_005392925.1. Taxonomy (NCBI): domain Eukaryota; kingdom Viridiplantae; phylum Streptophyta; class Magnoliopsida; order Malvales; family Thymelaeaceae; genus Aquilaria; species Aquilaria sinensis. The sequence goes on along the minus strand of SMDT01001569.1, from coordinate 57,020 downwards.
CCATAGATTTTTTTTTTTTTAAGGACCATAGAATTTTGTTAACGAAATTGCTCTTTTGTGGAACTTGAGTTGGCTCAAAAAATATACTTGTAGTATAACATTAGTTCCTTGACATGGGAGGAGCTTTATAGAGGTAAGAGGTCATGCCCCCAAAAAATTAAAAAGTCCCTTTTACACCATAGTTACTTATAGTACAAATCAGATAAGGTGAAATAAATTAAAGTTGTCACCCCTCTGAAAAATTACAGTTTGACGATTAAAGTGTAATATATATGTAATTTTTCAGACTAAAAAGCAATAGAAAAATCCTAAACCTGTTGCCCCAAAAAAGTTCACCAAGTTCAGCAGATCTCCAGAGTGTTTTCTTCTTCATTAAACGGGTCATGTGAAAACAATCTAGATTTTTCTTTTAACTTCCGTGAGAAATTAATTGTGATTTCTAGTTTTCTCCTTGAAGTCATGTGAAAAATCTAGTTTTTTCTTTTTTTCTGTTTCGATGAGGGAAATTAGCTCCTAAAACCAATTAACTATAAATCCTACAAAATGGGAAGTGGGATTGACCCAAGAAAGAGGGAGGCCCAATCAATTTCGGGAAATACTCTGGGAACAGTAAATAGCAGGTAAAGGATGAGCCTTAACATTCTATAAATCCTTTAGAAAAAAGGCAAAATTCATCAGCTCATTAATATAACAGAAAGATGGCAAGCTCATTACTCTTGGGAGCATTTCTGGGCAAGAGGAGCACTTGCAAGTTTGTTTCCTCAGCTACGCCAAGATTCGCTCAGGCAAGTTTATGTTTCTAATTTGTAACATTAATCATTCCTAATTACTCGGTAGTTTTATGTTTGTTTATGTTCAACGGTGTTTGCATAATGTTTTGCCACTGAAACGCCGGTGGCATTTCTTCTTATAGACTTGTTTGGCATTAGTGTTAATGATTAGTATTAGAGTTTAAAAAAAACTATCTAATGGTGGGTTTTAACTTTTAAATTTAGTTTTTATCTTTAACAAATCATCAAAAACTCTAACATTAATCTTAAAATGTATTTCCAAACAGACCATGTACATAATTAAGACCAAGAGAAATTATACTGTATCTAGAGTACGTAAACTCAACTCACCCATTAGCTATTTAAAGGGAAATAATTCTTAAAGACAAGTCTGGAGTCGTCCCCTAACCATCGACCAACCATCTTGGAGTCATAAATCCTAATTACCCCCTCCATCGTTTATTTGCAACATCTTAAAATGCATAAGTTTTTTTTTAAAAAAAATTGTTTTCCTTGTACTATTTTTCTTGTATAGTAGGCTCAAAATTCTTCTGCACAAGTCAAGAAGATAAAGTTGGAAAAACATTTCTACTTCAGAAATATTCTATCTCAATTTCTTTGAATGGGCTAAATTAACCTATCTACTTTCATAATATGTGATTTCAATAAAATTACAATGTCAACGTATTCTACAACTTGGGTAAGAAATTATTAACGTCATTACCTTTATATGGACACATGTATTTCTGTTAGCATTCAGGTAATAGCAATCTAATTTATAGCTAATAAAAGATTTATCAACTTTTCTAATGACTTTTACATAACTATAGGCACAAAAAAGTTTAACTTCAAAATTTTCTTCTAGTTGTTGGCATATAATTAGAATTATTGTTCGAAAGTGTTAGCAATACGTATATATACAACTCAAATTAAATATCTTACAAAAAAATGTACATTTCTTTTAGCATGATAGGTGATAACATAAACATATACTCCACTCAACCTGATGGTGAAAATATGATGGTGAAAACTAACATCACTTTATAACAATAAAATATGATGTTGAAAAGCATCATCATTTTATAGCCTGTACAGATTACAAAAAAGGTGAAAAATATAGAACCCTTGTACGTAAATTACCAATTTCACATTTAACCCATGATGCATAAATCACAAATTTATCAAAGCAAGAGCAAATAAATTAAGAAGAAAAGGGGAAAGAGAGAGTGAAAAAAGAGATTTGGAACCTTTTTTTTTTTCTACTATACAAACATGGACAAATTGGCAGAAATAGAAACCAAAGAGTGCAAAGTAATATCACTTATGAGGTAAATATAGTTAAAATTGAAGATCTGGTAATCAAATGAAAAAGTTCAAAAACCAAAAGGGCAGAAATAACATACTTAGAAATGAAAAAGAAATTTAACCATTCATCAGAAAAAAAAAAAAAAAAACCTTCATTTGGTTTACTATTTATGAACATAAAAAAGGGTAAAGCAAAATCAGAGGTCTGCTCATCAGATAGAGAAATTCGAGGATCAAAAGGGTAGAATGTACATATTTAGCGACTAAAAGAGGAATTTGCTCATTCACTTGAAAAAGAAAAAAAAATCATCACCTTACAGAAACCAAAAAATGTAAAATCACGTAGCTTACAAGGTAAATATAGCACAAATTGAAGATCTGACTATCATATTAAGGAGATTGGGAACCAAAAGGACCGAAAGGACATACCTAAGATCGAAAAAGAAATTTAACCATTTATCAGAAAAAATGCAAAAAGAAAAACCTTCATTTAGTTTACTATTTATGAGGTGTAAAAAAGTTATGCAAAACTAGGGATCTAATTTTCAGATGGAGAAATTCAAGAACCAAAAAGACAGAGAATATATTTAGGGATTGAAAGAGGAATTTTATCATTCACTTAGATTTTTTTTTTTTTAAAGACGTTCAACAGTAAAAAATCCCGCAACCTTTAATACCTGGGAAGAATTTGACTGTCAATAAGAAACACGTTTTTTACTCAAACCAAGGAGTTCGTCCTGGCGAGTCAAAATTGGTCGTCATTATATTAACTTGACAATTACTTTGTCGGCTATAAAATGTTATTTGATTCTAGTAAAATTTGTTCACTGTTTTGATACTTAGAATATACAAGATTCAGGGTGTTCATACATTGTGGTGGTTTAATCCATATTAATATTAAGTATAAATATAATTAATAGCAATTATTTACTAAGAAAATTATTTTCACAAAAATCAAGTAACCAAGTTTTTATATGTCTTAAATTATCTGATCTTTATACAATAAAGATTTTAGTAATTAATAGCAGTGGCAGATTAAGAACTTTTATATGATGTGTATGTATTAGCATTTATATATTAAGGTTGTTAAGATCGAGATCCTAACTAGGATCGTTTTATACTATGCAAAATCAGAATTATAAGATAGGATCGTAGATTGTAAGGTTATACCAAAATCTTAAAATTTCTTATCTAAATAATATAATTTATGTAAAAAGTCAATTATATTAAAAATTCAAGTAAAGTTAAGTGTGATAATAGTGGTATTACACAATTATTGATACAATACAAGTAAGGTTCAAGTTTTAATAGAGTATATATCAACATAACCAATACAATAATCACACATGTATGAAAGAAATTTATAAAAAAACACATTATTGGCAAATACAAGAGAGTATAGTGTCCATAAGTTTTTCTCAACTTATTGACTCTTTTGTTTTGGTTCTAAACCTATTAAAATTGTTTTACTTTGATCCTTATAAGATGAAATTCATTATTTCAAAATAACTGTCTAACATAAACTTTAGAAATTCTAATTTAAATATTCAGTAGTTGTCTTCTAATAAATTTAAAATGTATAATAATTGTTTAACAGTCAATAGATAATTTAAATTAATAGTTTCTTCCTCCTAAATGAAATAAGTTCAACTCACAGAGAGAAAAAACTGATAATTTGAATGTTCATTACAAAGAGAAAAATTTACTGTAAGATAATTACCGAAGAATTTAATTCATGATCTAAAAAGTTTCTATTATACAGTTACCTTAAGTTAACCAATTTTGTCTAATTGGGGACCTGAATGAAATATTTTTAATAGATTTAAAACCAAACTAGAAAATTTATAATAGGCTTAGGATTAAAACATATCATTTAATAGGCTAAGAATGAAAATATATTAATAATTAAAGGTTATGGATAATCCATGTAATTTACATCCAACAAAATTCAATAGCCCAGGTATGATCCGTAGGATCCTTTAATCCCACCAACCTAATATCCTAATTTTGATCATACCATACCTTTGATCCTACATTGTTTTAATAAGATTTTCTTATGTCAGGATCATAAGATTGTAGCATTTTGATCACAATTTTAACAATCTTTGATACATATATATATTAATTTAGCTATATGTAAATGTGGTACAGTGGAGCTCAGAGCAAGCAGGTGAGAAAGTGAAAGAAGCTGCCCAAGGATTGAAGGATAAGGCTGCTTCAGCTGTTGCTGCTGTAAGATTCTAATTCTTCTAATGAATTGCATGACACTGTTCAAAAGGCAATTCATTCTTTGAGATTATGTTAATTTTAATTTGTTCTTCACTAATTAGTTGGGTAAATGCCCAGTGGTGCTTAACCTTTATTTGTTGTTTTATTTTTATCCCTAACCTTCAAGTTATTCAATTCACTATAAGAAAAAAGCAAGAAAGTGACTAAAAGGAGTGGCTGAACTTCAATTGCAAAACATGTTTAGTCACTAGTTGGTGGATCTCACAATTTGAGCAATTGAAGAGCAACTAGTTTTTTTAGTTACCAATTTTCAATCACTGTTCAGTTACTACAATTTTATCCATCAGTTCCTTTTCCGTCATTGTTCAGTCAATACTATTTTACCCATCAATTGTTTTTCAATTACTATTCAATCACTATAATTCAGTTGTTTTTTAGTCACTCTTTAAATTTCAATCACTATACAATAGCCCTTACAACATAAAACCATGCCCCCTCTCCTTTTTTCTCATTCTCTCATTCTTTCTCATCCTTCCCAACTCTGCTCTACAGTTGATCATGCACTACACATTCAGCCGCTCATTTAAAAACTCCCTTTAAATGGGGTAACTGAACGTTTCAGTTGCTCCACTTAGTCGCTCTGAACTAGTGATTAGGGATTGTGCTGCTGAACCATTTAGTCATCTTTCGGTCGCTCATGACTAGAAATTTAGTGACTTTTTTTGCCGGCCTTTATCTTGTAGAGATTAATTAGTTTCCAACAAAACAGGTCAAGCAAAAGATGGAAGAAGCAACGGACTCGGCCAAGGAGAAGGCGGAGGATGTCAAAAACACAGTGTCCAAAAGAGCTGTGGACACGAAGGAAGCTGTTAAAGCTAATGCTGAAACTGTTGAGAAGAGCATGAACACTAAAACTGATAGATCTTGACCCAATAGTTTACTTATTACTTTCATGTTTCCCCTATATAATTGCTTAATGTTCATCTACCTATTTTCATTCTGACTTCGGTGAGAAATTTTCTTGTCATTCGGGTTATATATGTAGGAGTTAAAGGATATTTTATTATGTTGGTAGATTTCATCTACATAATAATTTCTACAGTTAATATTTCCAGTTAATTTATAGGTATCTTTCTTTTTTTCTTTTATATTTACCCGAATATTAAGGTCATCAGATTGGGGAAATCAAAGAAGTCTCGTCGCCTGCTTGGATTTTTATAAAATATACTCTCTTTTTTTTTGCTAAACAGCACTACTAGTCCGTGAACTATATTATATATTGCAAAGTTGTCATTCAACTAAGAAATGTTTCAAAGTGGTCTATAAACTATCAGGTAAAATTCAAATATGATTCTCTAACTTTAAGGATTCTCCTAAAGTGGTCTCATAACTCTTTTTCAACTTCTTAAGGTCCCTTAACTCAATTAAAGTGTCTTATTTTGGTCCTTACCGTTAATTTAGTCATTATTTTAGATGAAGATTGCTTACATGATACCCATATTGCCACATAGCCACGTTTTTTATGATAATAAGCGACTAGACCGAAAGAATAATAAATTTTAGGCTACAATTGACATAATTGACACAAACACATAATCCTAAGAATTTAAAAACGTGCATTAACCTTATATCCTTCTTCACTAAATCTGCAGCCTTCAACATCCTCACGGACAAAAACTTCTCCATCTCTGGCGACTTGATGATTGCTAGAACAATTTAGGAGTAGCCTGGGTGATAAAGGGGCAGTAAATGGTCGTTAACGAGGAGCGCTAGCGAACTAATAAGGAGTGCCGCTGTCTATACCTCCACCATCTCGTTGCCAGCAAGCCCCTCTCGAGTTCAACCATGGCCTTGATGGCCTTGACAATTTATACACACCTGCTTGGATTTTGCTAGGTCTTGAGGCCCTAGATTTGATTAGAGATAAAAACAAGGATATGCTTCTTCGCAGACTGCAATTCTGTTGTGACGGCAGAGCTAGCAATTATGGTCTATCTTCTGCGCGCCGATGATCTGATGCAGCAGGCTATGTTTCGCATTGAGGACGAGTTTAGATTTTAATGGAGCAAGGCATTGAGTCTTTCAATTTGAAAACAGAACGACTTGGATGATGAAAATGACGAGAACAAGTGAGGAGCCCTTTAGAATGGTCTTAACGACGATTAAGACCAGATCCTGGTGGCTTAGCCGGTCGCCCACTTTGATATCATCAACAACGTACTACCCTCGGGAACCATCAACGATGGCATGCGGATAGGCCTATGAACAATGGATTTGACTGGACGGCTCTATCTGTTTTGCAAATGATAAAATCAAGCATGATACAAGCTAGGCAGCTGTAGCAAAAATTGGTAGATTATCAACCCAAAATTGGCAATTTGGATGGTTCTTAGAGGCGGAGTGGTGCAAGTGTTTTTGGAATTCACCAATGGTGCATTGGATTTTGAGGAGGCTGCTGGAATCAGTGATGAAAATTTGGAGAAGAAGAAAGAAGATGATTTTGTTTGTGTTCTTAAGATTATTTATTCGTGTCAATTTTAACTGGAAGTTTCTTATTCTTTTAGTATAGTCATTCAAATGGTAGTTTGAGACCTACCATGAGAATAGCAAGTGCAACATAGGCAAATTCTATCAAAAGTATTGCCAAAACTGATTGTAGGGACTGAGATAAGATTTGCTAGTTGAGTTTAGGGGTGAAAACGAGCCGAGCCGAGCCCGAACACCCATAGGCTCGAAGCTCGGCTCGTTTAGAATTGGCTTGGCTCGAAGCTCGGCTCGAATTCGACGAGCTTGAAAAAATGGGCTCAAAGCTTGGCTCGAAAAAGCTCGAATTTGGCTCGATAAGCTCGAAGCTCGAATCGGGCTCGATAAGCTCAAAGCTCGAATTAAGAAACATGTTAAAGTTTTCATAACAAAAAAAAAACCAAAAAAAGATCATACAACTTAATAATTTAGTCCAACTGAACATAAAGTTGACTACGCATAATCCAAGTTCCACAATCAATAAACAAGGAAGTTCATGAATCATTCAAATTAACAAGTCAATTCAAAGTTTTCAAGTTCATTCCAAGACAATGAAGGTTAGCCTCTCTTCATTTCTTGTCCAGCCAGCAATAGCATCTGAATCTCCTTCATGTCAAGTGAATACCTGTAATGGTGATTCATGTACCAAAAACAAAATGTATACATTATTTCTATAAATCTTGTATATTAAAACAAAGAAGGAATCAAGGTAGAAGATGGAATTTGTACAAAAAAAATATGTACATACTTTTAGCCCTTAGCACTCCTGTCATGTTCTGTCATAGCAATACAAACGACCCCATGCTACTAGCATGGATATTTATTGTAGATGTTGGCGCAGTAGCTGATCTAGTACCATTTCATTGTGCCCCATTAACAATCATCCTAAACTGCTAGCTCAAGTTGCTTTCACAAGTCTGATAAATAGTCAAGAATCTTGAAACTGCTACAAATATGGCCTAGTCGCCTAGAGGGTGCCATAAAATGCTACAGAACTTTGAAAAAAGACATGAAATAAAATTCAGGAAAAGAAAACCACAACAAACTTGTAACTTTTCTTATAAACACAGACTTGTTCTATAACAAACAGCTTTAACAACTAAATGACATTAAGAGTATCTGATTTCAGCAAACCTTATTGGTCCATAAAAACAGTTTTTCTTTTCCCATTTCTAAGTCCTTAAAATCTGGTTTCAAGCTTCAACTTAGATCAGAACTCAATATCAAACTGATGCATTTAAATTTAGATATATTAACTTACAGGACATAGGCAAAGTAAGCAATTCAGACAGGAAATCACACTAATTCTAATGGAAGATAAATTCAGAAAGTCCACGGTCTGGTCATCTACTGTAACCGAGCTCTTCCAATGTTCCTATTCAAGCAATTTCGTCCCTTTGGCTGTTAGTAGACTAGTATTCTAAGTGCTAGTAGTATTAGTCCTAAGTATTGCCTTACTCAAGACTAAGTACCCCATGCCACTCAGAGGTGTGTTTTAATGTAAACTTAGTGGGAGTAAACAAAGTAGTTAAAAAGCTACACAACCGAAGATAGGAAAAGTTTAAGCAGTAATGTGCTATTGTCAGAAATGCCTACAAGGGGCTTTTTGTTTCTGCTGCTACTGTTGCCAAAACTAATAGTCCAACAAGTCTAAAATACATAATTACACATGCCTACAAAGTCACGGGGTGTCCATTGAGGCACAGTTAACAGGGGTGACTACAGCTAAGGATATTGATTATTGAATGGCTGGGTTGTTTGTCATTTCATGTGCTCAAAGGATATCCCATAGTTCACTCCCATAGTTAACCAATAATTTCAGTAGATTTGGAAGAATCATAGAACAATTTGGAATTGACAAACTAAAGCTACACACTACACTTATTTTTTTTTCCACAAAAAGTACCTACAAAATTTCTTCTTCCATCCAAAAATCCGCCCAAAACCTAGTGCACCTACCATTTCCAATCAAATGCAAAAAACTTTTTTGGTTAACACCATCTCAATATGGCATTAGAACATGGATAAATACTAAAACGTCACCTTTCAGATATCACTTACATAATTAAAAGAGGATGGGTTGGTTACTAACCGATAAATCTGCAGAGAGTTTGAAAACTTTAAGGGAAAGAAAGGGCAAGTCCTTGATCACATGAAGCATTTACATGTACACAAGAAGCTGCATGCCAAAAAATGAGAACACCGGATGAAATATGTGAAACTTGAATTAGCAAGGATAAACAACATATTCTAGAATTATTGTTGAATATTTCGGAAGAGCAATTCGCTTACAGAGCCAAGAACTGTCAAAAGAAGCATAATGGCAGAAACTACAATAAGAGCAATTCGCCTGCACAAGCATAAACATGTCAGCAGAAAATACTTGGAAGCACAAAACAGTGAGAAAACTGGATTACCCATTTCCCCTTGCTTACACAGAATCTACGAGATCTTCTACATCATTTGAACTGTCTTTGGTTTTTTCCGCAACAAAGCTCGCAGTCACAGATGAGTTCAGTCTTGATTTTATTTGATCAATGTCTGTCTGAACACTAGCAGGCAGGAAAACTTGATCAACTCCAACAGTCCAATCTGCCTAGCAGCTACAAGAGAATCCGAAACATCCCTCAATCTCGTGATGGTTGAATCAGCTTGCTCCACCACATATTTCACATTACGCGACGATGGGCTGGGGCTGGCCGGTGGGATAAGGGTTCACCGGACGTCAGGAGTCCGACGCGAAGAGGTAAGGCGCTGGGCAGGCTAGGCTGGGACCACTGGGTTCACCGGAATGTCTGGCTCGGGAGTCGGGACTCAAGAAGCGAAGGGCACAAGAAGTCAAGAACTTTGGTCTGGTGGAGGGCCTCGAGGCGATTGGCTATGCGAATAGGATCAGGGATTTAGGGGTAACCGGGTAAGTAATTATATTATATTATTTTTTTTACTAGGCTCGTTAAGCTCGATAAGTATTCGAGCCGAACACTGTCCGGCTCGAAGCTCGACTCGTTAAATATTCGAGCTTATCTAATAGCTCGAAGCTCGGTTCGAGGCTCGTTAAGCTCGGCTCGAAAAGAAAAATATCGAGCTCGAGCCCGAACCGTTTGATAAGCGGCTTGGCTCGTTTCCACCCCTAGTTGAGTTAAGGGACCTTAAGAGACAGAAAAAAGTTAAGTGACCACTTTAGGAAAACTTTTAAAATTAGGGGGCCAAATTTACATTTTATCCGTAACTATCCATTGAGAGCATGAATGGTTATTCCGTCTCCTTTCCTCCTTTGTGTAAAATTACCCCAAACCGTATGTAAATAAAATTCCTTTGTGTGTCCATAATTTTCATTCTAGTTGCCTTGTTTTACATAATAATGGCGTTAGATTACATAACGATATTTTTGTTTATATATCGGTGATTTTGAAATGTTAAAAACCTTCTGTATGTAAAATTACCTCATTTGGTATATAAATAAGGTCCATTGGTATATTATATATTTTCCATTTAGAGAGCCTCACTTTACAAATTGAATGTCTTAGCTTACATATCACCTATTTCTTTATGCACCGGATTTTGAAATGTAAAAAAAAAAACCTCTTGTAGGTAAAATCACCTCAATTGGTATGTACATAAGGTCTCTTGATATATGCACATTTTTTATTCTAAGAATCTTGTTTTATATATTGAAGGCCTTAGATTACATACTGGTTTTTTTTTTTGTTACAAACAACTAATTTGAAATACCAAAGAAACCTTTGGCATGTAAAATCACTCTATTAGCTATACCAATAAGGTCCCTTATTATGTGAACAATTTTCATTTTTAAGTGTCTTATTTTACATGCTACCGGCTTTCAGTTACATGCCAACCATTTTGAAATGTCATAGAAACCTCCGATATATATAATTATCTTTAATTTGTATGTAAATTAGGTTTCTTAGTATGAGAACAATTTTGATTTTGATAGCCTCATTTTACATGTTGAAAGCTTAATATTACATACCAGATTTCTTAGCTGAATATTTCTTTTGTATACCAGTGAAAGTATTAAAAAGAAAATCTTCAGTATGTCTTTAAAACCTTGTTTTAACCCAATCTACATGTATACAATGAAAATGACCTTGCTTAACCCAGTGTAGAGTGTCCACAAGATCTTATATTAATTAGAACTTCATAGTCCTACTCTTAGTCATAGTTAGTTAAGTTATTACATGCTTTACTTTAAATCTTTACATGCTACTACTTGATTTTCCAAGAACATGAATTAATACATGCTTTACTTTAGCTTAAGTAAGCGAAATAACACAGAACTTTTCAAAGTCTTGCCATATCATTAACAAACAACTTAAAACACATACCAAATTCATATATACACAAATTCAATTGAACTTCAAGTATTAACCCCATGAGCACATATCACTTAATTTATGTGTATCCAAAAGCAACCATAATGTATTTAAATAGATATATATTAAAGAAGTCCATGCACACTTGTCTAACTAAAGGCATTATCTTGATACACAAGTAACCAGTATATACAAAATTTGAGATCACAAAAATAAACTCCCACCCGATCTAAAGATGAAAACTCTCTGACCTTTCTTGTGCCCTTAGCCTTTGTCTGTTAAGGCCATGTAAAGTAACTTAATACATTAATATGATTAACCAATAACTTAGAATTATTAACTATTCAATGTATAATAAATACTTGCACAAAAAACCTTGCTTAACAACCTCTTAATGGGTGTTAAGCTCCACACCATCAGTAAATGCACAATGTAACACTTAAGGGATGAAAATTTTCTACTTCTTAGTAAGGGATCAAATCCCTGCATGAAATATCTTAGGATAAGCATATATGACATATATACACATATTAATATGAGCTCAATACATTTCGTTATCTTCACTAACGGCCACTAGCACTTATTCTACTGTGAGAACCCATCCTCAACTTAGTTCTTTCTACAATAGCATAACTCTTGCCTTAGCAAGCTTAACTTACCATTTCTTACAATTAATCACAATTTACAAGAGTTCAACTTAGACTTGGTGGCTTATCATGCCAAACTAGGTAGCTTAACTAGGGTGCTCTTAAGCCTCAAGACCCATTCTTGAATAACTAGCACCCATATGTTTACTTAAGGCCTACTTAGTTACTTAGTCCCTAAGCCATTTTTTGTTCAGCTCATAACTCTTTTAACAAATGTATTTTTAACAATTTAGAAATGGTTCCAAGACCCATTTAAAGTTCAGAAATGTCTTAAAATAGTTTGGGTATCGAAACTATAGCATCAGGGTTCCAATCAGACAGCCCTATGTGTTCCCCTTATGCTTCTTACCCCTACCTATTATCCTGGCAATCGCTTCCCAAACTCATTCGAGATAACACACATATGCATCAATTAAGCACTTGAAAATATAAAATCCCTTACCTAGGGTAATTGATGCAAGCAAACACCAACTTAATTAGTGTCTGTGTGATCTTGGTTTTGTGCTCTTCTTTATACTATTTATAGTAGCTTAATTTTCAAACCTAAATTGATCATTCATGAGTTAAAATTATACATTTATAGACCTTAAATTAGTTTAAATAAGAACCCTAAGCTTGCTAGAAAAACATGGTTCCCCTTGTTCACAACCCAAATATGGGTTTTAACTGCAATTCTTCCTGCCGCTATTAAGCGAGAACCAATACTGAATAAATCAACACCCTCACCCCTCATCAAAACGGATGCTTAGTAATTTTCTACTCATTTCCAACATAAACCAGCCTACTCCCATTGAATCCACACAAAGCAAAATAAATAACAGCATTGTCCCTTCCCTTCTTCCACAAACCGTTGCTAGGTCGCTTACTCACCCCTATGTTTGCTCAAGCTTTCAATTGCTTGTTTCCCTAATAAACAAGTAGGGAACCAACAATTAGTCAAAACCAGCTACTCATGATCGAATAATGTGAGAAAATTCAGGGGAAAAAGAGAAATAAACACTTGAAACAACTAGCCTGAAATCAAGCTTCTCATGCAAAAACTTCAAGCTTCCTTTAATTTTCCTTAAACTTTGTGGTGAATTAAGCTTGAAATCAACCCTGTTATTGTTCGGTCATGGAGGTTTGTGAGTTGTTGGTGCATGAACGAAGAAGGAAATAAAATGAAAGTCAAAGCACTAGATTAACTATGGTTCAAGTATGTACCTTTTAATTCTTGGTCCTTAAATGTAATAAATCTAAAAATTTAGGACCAATTTTAATGTTTTTTCAATGTTTAATTCTTCTAAACTTTAATTACACAATTTGACCTTCAATCGTTTTGAACTATACAATTAAGTCTTAAACAATTTCTAGGTTTCATTTTAAACCACCTTACAGCAACATAGACAGTTAACAATTTCTTGAGGATAGAGTAGAAATCACGAAAAATTATGACGTCTCAAATTCAATATTTTTCCATCCCTATCCAATCAGGAAATAAAAAATGGGTCACTATGTGAAATGATCAAAATGTCTTTTTGGCCTAGCTTGCCTAAATAACCAATTTTACTCCTTTTTAAGCTACTATACTTCATTAAACCAAAACTTTGCTTGAATTAGGGGTGATCACCATTCAGTTCAAAAATTTGGTTTGGTTAATTCGGTTTTTCTATTTGGTTTTGGTTGAAACCGAATAAAAAGAATATGGTTTCGGTTAGGGGTGTTGGTTATTTTGGTAACCGAAAAAACTGAAATTTTTTTTATCTCATATTTGAGATTTTTGGTAGGCTAGTTGATAAGTTTAAAAGGTGCAGGGGTTGAGTGAAAGGTAAATAGAATATTGATGGCTTCTTTTGGGATTTGGCTGTCATCCTCAGCCCATCACTCGCCTCTGTCCTCACCCCCACCGTCTTCCTCCCCACACCTACTGTCACCCTCGCCCTCCAATCGCCTCCACCCTTGCCCCCCGCCGCCCTCACCCACTCCGTCTGCCTTCGCTTCCGCTACCGCCCCTGCCTTTGGACTCGCCTCCGCCCTCGCCCCCGCTTTCTGCCTCACCTCCAACATCATCCTTCACTCACCTCCACCCTTCCAGCATCTTTCTCAGACCCAACCATCTCCAATCGACGCCTACGTTTAAGCCATCATCGTGTTTTGCTCAATTGTAGGGAGAACATACAAACCCTAGAATGGTCCACGACTTATTGTTATGTAATTGTTTAAGCTACTTACATTTTTCTTTGTTACAAGTGCATCACTGTGTTTGGATGTTACTTTTTTTTTATTATTTCGATTTTAAACTGAACCGAACTGAATATTTCAATTCAGTTTTACTTCGGTCTAAAGGCTTAGTTCGGTTAATTTGGTTTCTAATCATAATAAACTAAAAACCGAATAAATTGAAACATTCGGTTCGGTTTCAACCGAACAAATCGAATGATCAACCCTAACTTGAATTAAATATTCTAAGTATATAAAGTTATTAAAATAACTAATGTTACCTCTATAATCTTGGTCTAGATCTTGGAAAGCCATAACCTATAATATGAGTTGGTATGTTCTATGTGAAAGCATCCTTCGTTGATGCAAATTGATTTATTTACTTTCAAAATCATTTTTTTGTCTTGAGAAAATGCTATTTTTAAAGTGAAAACGCCTTATAGACCCATAGAATTGCTTTATCCATCATTACAATTGTTGTTAGTTCAATTGGAGTTGTTATTTAAGTACATTAAACATTGTTCTTCTAAGTGAAATCATAGTTATGCCTCTAAAATGATAGTTTGATTGTGATTAAAGGCTTGTTTGCTATTATTTCTATGATTACACATGTTTTCATCACGTTCGTTTATACGTTATCTGTGCTAATTTTGTATCGATAAATTGTTATTTGATCATACAAATGTGCTTAATTTTATGAGGAATTTGCATTACTTCCCATGAAAATTTTAAAATTCTAAATTAAAACACCATTACCTTCCATGATATGACTCCTCTATCAACTATCATGTGCTTCTTTTTCAACTTCAGCTTTAGTCAATTTTTGCTTAATTACTAAATAGAAAAGGAAAAGGGGGTTAGATATATACTCACAAAAATCGGTTCAAATACTGCCTTATGTTCACATTGTTCACTTAATCATCTTCACCCTTTCATCCCTATATGATCAACAATCTCACATTTTCAGTGCAACCAGCAAAATAAAGACAGGAATACCAAAAAAAAAAAAAAGCGGAAGAAGGAAAAAGAAAAAAAATGTTCTGTTGCATGGGGAATTACTTTATTACACTTGGCAATCATCGTTCTGAACAAAGAAAATGTAATAAAATGAAAATGTCAGTTCATGACCTGAAAACGCCATTTTAAGCATAGAGATCACCATATCAGCCTTCGAGGTTGCTATTTAACTTATTCCAGCAAACAAAACTAGTCATAATCTCACCCTAAACTGCAAGTTTCCTTAATTATAATAAAATTTAACTTAAAAACATATGCGAAAATTCATGGTAAATGCACAATAATTTATACTTTGATTTAGTGTAACTAACACAATGTAGAGTAACCGAATCATTAATTTTTTTTTCAAATCCTAAAACTCACATTTCACCACAAAGACTTCACATTCAAGTGATTTTGCACTGGTTTTGGTTTGAAAAATTATCACTTTTGAATTTCAATCTGCCAAAGATAGATAAATCCACTTCAAATGAAGACTTTTGTCGTCTTCTCTATTGTTCAGCAACGATAAAGATTTTTTTCCTAATTTTTGGCAATTTAAATTGGAGGAGATAACTTTAGGTTATGATAACCTGATAAATCATTATAATTTTTTCAATAAATAAAGGTTAAGAGAGCAGAGAAGTTTTTAATATCACTATTTGATATTATAATAATGATATACGGTTATTTACAGTCATCGCCGAGCTTTAGTTGATATTAGGATTTTCTCATGATGTTTAAAAATATACACTTTTCCTTAGTTTTTTAGTTTGTCCAGAAAAACTTTGCAATCATAATTTAAACCGTACATTAAATATCTTTCAATAATTTTTCAATCTGTTTGGTATTTTTTAACACTTAAAATTATCAACTTTTTTTTGCTGTAAATGTTAAACAATATTCTCTAATTGTCAAATAATTGTTTAAAAATATCATACATACTAAAATTGTTAGAAGATGTATAACATAAAATTAAAATTAAAATTTCAGAAGTTTTTTCTGAATAGTGTTAAAAGATAATGTAGAAGGAAAGTGAAATATTCTCAAATATAAGAGATGTAACTATAATATTAACCAAAGCTCACGGGGTACTATATTAACCCATGATTCAATATAGTAGTCATGAAAAAGGCGTCTTTGATTGCGAAGTCATTTCACATCTTATATAAGTTGCAAAAAGTAGAGAACCCTTGGCTTAACCTAGACTTTATCTTCTTTAATTTCAAAACTTATAGTTTATCCTTTAATTTTTTTACATTGTCTAACAATAACTTATGAAATATTGATTTAAATTGTTTGGTACATATCTTCCAATAATTTTAACCTCTCCAATATTTTTTCATAATTAATAGAAATTATAAATTATCAATTTTTTCTCTCTGTAAATGTAAAATATAATTTTTAAATCTCAGTTAGCTGCAAAAGGTATTACATAGTGTGAAATTACTAGAATATAATTACTATATAATTTAAATTAACACCCAATTCATTTCAACTTAAGTCAATTGACTATAAAGTGATTTATTTTTATTCTTACATTTTTTTACTTCAAACTAATTTTAATTAAAAAGCCAATATTATATAGTTGTAATAATCTATTGAAAATATAATTTTTATAATCTTACTAAATTTTTATGAAATTTTCTAGTTTAAAGCTTTAGAAAGGAAATTTTCATAAAAATTTAATCATGAAAATTTACTTTCAAATGGATTATTACATCTACATAACATTAGCTTTCAAATAATATTAGTTTCAGGTAAAAAAGATATAAAAGTAAAAATAAGTTAGTTAACTTAAGTTAAAATGAATTGGCTCCAAGATTTTGAAATTTGTTGTTAGACATTATGAAAGAAGTAGGTGTAAAATATATGTTTTTGAAATAAGATGGCAAAGTATAAGTTAGGGCAAACTATTGGTTTTTAATTTTCCATTTTAAATTTTTTCTATCTGAAATTTAATAACGATTTATCATATAATCACTTAAATAATATTATTTTATATAATAATTTATTTTTATGATTTTCTCATTACCTAGCCTAAAAGAAAGATATTAACTCAAAATACTTACCTTTTACAAGAAGAATTTAAAAATGGTTTTCAAATTTTTTAAAATATAAAAGTTTCACTTGGTACACAAATTAGATAAGTAATCACTATTTGTCGCACATATTGCTGTAGTTTAATATGTGGTAGCATTTAAGATAAATATAAAAATGATTATTAAATAGTAAAGTTTGAGGATGAAAAGAAAAAAATTAAAGTTCTAGCAATTAAAAGTGGCTTAGCAATTGATGCAAAAGCTTTTCCATGAAAAAAAAACTTAAATTTTAGCAACTAAAAGTGATGTTTAACAATTGATATAAAAGGTAATAAAAAAGGTACAAATTAAAGGTTTAAATTGAAAAATTCATGCAAAATCTAAGAATAGAATCCATGCTACAGCCAAAATTAGACAAGTCATAGTAGATAAAGTTTTTCCTTAGAAGATAAAAATAACCTACCTACAAAAAGTGATGTCTAAGCATTGATACAAAAGTCAACCTAAAGTTTTGAGATCAATAGAGCAAATGAAAAATATTGTGGATAGTAAAAAATTTAGCTTTGACCTAATAAAGGTAGAAAAATAAATATAAAAATAAAAAGGACTAAAATGGTAAAAAATTAAAATTTAGGGACTGAAAAGAATAAGACCAATAGCTCAGGAAATGGATATAAGCAAAAAATGCTAGCAGATAAAATCTGAAGAAAGTCCTTATATGTTTTTTTGTTGGTAGCTGTAGCCCCATACTTTATGTTTTACCAATCATGCCATTGGCTGCCTTGTACTGTCTGTCAAGCCCTGATTGTCAAATGAAACAATTTAGGGTCCAAAACAGATGAAAGACAATCTACAAGGGCTAAAAAGGGGGTTGGCCATTACCTAGAAAAAAGTTAAAAAAAAAAACAAAACAAAGCATTGTTCATGAACATAAGTAAAAACATTGCCTAAGTACAGCAGAAGCCCTTAAACATTTACAACCCAGTTGAGTTGATCCCTTAACTAAAAATCAGACAATAAAAGCCCTTAAACTTTCCAACACAAACCGAGTTAGTCCACTGATGGACGGAAAAGATCACGTGCAATCGCGTGATCTCACACTGTGAGGGTAGTTTGTGGAAAATAAGAAAAACACACACTTCATTTGGATGCTTTATCAAAGGATCACCTATAGTTTACCTTATGACAAATTAGCACCTAAATTTAATTTTCTCTACACAAGCTTGGACCAAAAACTAGATAAGCCAAGAATGTTCCACTCTAGAAGAATTCTTGTGCAATAAAATAAAATATCCAAATCAATAAAACCATTTTTATGTTCTCAACCAATATTAGAATAAATTACTCAGGCGATTCAAGAAAATAATATGCACATAATCCATATATAGAGCTCCCACACTGCCACAATACAACACTACTTTTACAAGTATATTCCTTAAAATTCTTAGCAAACAAAGAGAAAATTTTTAGTTGTTATTCACTCTTAAGTACTCTTAAAGAAAACAAAGCACGATTTTTCATACATTGGCCAATCTGACTTCTAACATACATGATAGTCTGGTACAATATATAAGTAGTGAAACTTCAATAAAGCACAAGCATTCTGCTATACTTGGTAAGAACTAAACACAAATACAAAACAGGGGAGCTTCAACAGAGCTCATGAAATTTTTGTTCTTGTCTCAATAAGAACCACAAACAATTTGTTGTATTCAGTGATGAGCAAACACAAAACAGAGACAACTCAAACAACCACAAACATAACTTGTAAAGAAAGATACAAACTAAGATAAACAGCAAGCGTAAACTAAATATCACACTTCATACAAGAACAGAGCACAGGATAGGATAGGATGAGATAGGAAGCTAACAAATTTTTTAAGTTTCTGTGCCTCATATTCATTAGGCCACAATTTCAAATATGTCCTTGTCGAACAACCTACTGTTGAACCTTTGCACTCGAATTCTACACTCTGCTCCAAGATCATTACTATTTCGTCGATAGAAGACTACAATGTCTCCAATTTGGAGGTGCTTGGTTCAGACAAATTGGAGCTAGCCAGCTTGAAAAACAGGCTTTGGGTGCCCTATTGTTCTTGTGCTGTAGTTTAAGATCCGTAAATGGCCACCTAAGCCCTTAACCCTCAATAATGAAGGCACGAATAAGGGAGGGAAGGGGGGCTAAGAAAGTGTGAGAAAGAGAAAAGTAAGGTAAAAGAAAAGACATAAGGAATTGAAAGGTTTGAACTAGGACTGGGCATTCGGTTAATTCGACTTTGACCGAACCGAATTAGTCGGTTTGGTCGGTTTTCGGTTATTGACCATTATAAACCGAATTGACCGAATAATTTAAGGAAACCGAATAAACCGAAACCGAAATTTTTCGGTTCGGTTTGACTTGAACCGAAATAACCGAATTTCTGCTAGTTAACACTCAGCATGCCCAGTTCCTCAAAAGCACGTTACAAATTAATGGGTTCTACTAAAACCCCGCCACCACAAATTCCTGTTCGAACTCCCAATTCTGGAGAAGTCGAGGTGAATGAAGTTTTCCCTGAAAATCATTTTCATACAGGTAACCATCCTATTCAGAAGAACCAGTTCATGTCGGGCATATGCTGTGAATCAATTCCAAGAAATGCATGGACCATACACCAACATGATGGTCATCTCAGACGCACCAATTCCTTTTTGCTGCTTACTTCTTTGCATTGGCTTTTGAGGATTTTGAAGAGGACGGAGCAACCGTGGGAAAAGTACCCTCATTTGGAGAGTGAGAAGGACTAGAAGCCGGTGATGGTGAACTTTCTTCTTCAGGATCCAAATTAGTAACCTCAGTTGTCATCTGCAATTGCAAATGAGTAAATAATCAGTGATTGAGTAAATAATGTTATTGACAATCATTAAAAATTTTAAAACCTTACATTGCCCGATTGTTTTGTTGAAGCCGTCTTGAACAATTAATTTAACACCTCAAATAACTTCCAAACACTGCAGCAAAAATATAAATTAATTTCAGTTGCCTTTTTTTTTAAAAAAAAAAAAAGATAGAAATAATATTATTAACAAAGATAAGTATAAAGAAGAATCATAAACAGTAAACACGACTCAAGCCTACCAACAAGAATGGCAAAACTAAACATAATTAACCCTCTTTAATTGGTCAGTTTTCGTACATACTTAACCCTCTTTAATTACATAAACTGATAGGTCATAACCTTTTGATACCAGAAAATGTGGAGCACTCTTGCCCAGCCGATAAATTTCTAATTCTAATTCTACTGTTGCTTGCAGCTGTTGGAAATGTAAGAATTGCATATTGGTTCAACAGGGTTGAGGAAGGATGAGGGCAAGTTATAGGTTTGGCATTTAGGGTTAACTAGTACAATCCCTAAACTGGCTGCAGTGAAACCAATGAGCAAAAGTTCAATGGTTTTCACCTTAGAATTCATTTCTATTGATTCAGTATATCAGTTCAATGATCAAGACTCAACCTTATGCATTGGTTTCAAACGCGTGGCGCTACCAATCAAACTCTCAATAAATCCCTACCCCTCTGAGAAGCAGCAATATGCTATAAACCTCTTAAATAACCTGAAGGCAATACTATAACCTGTTATGATTTGCCTCCTACACTGATTCTAAGCTAACCTCAGGAGAAATAACGCTGCAGAAAACAGAAAACAAGCTCAAGCCTATGATCAATCATTAACCACAAGCCTATGATCAATCATTAACCACACTTTAATCCTTACGAGTTGTAGTCCACTAGGGTGATAGCATTCAACCATCAAGAGCCAGAATCGGAGCGATGAATTAAGGCAGAAGATTCAATTACCTTCTCCTCAACTCAGCAGCTGCCGGCGCAGTTTCGCCTGTTCGCAGCGAAAGACGATCAGTGGCTGCGGCTGCTAGTGGCGTCGGGCAGGGGGGATGGCGGCAGGAGACGTTGCCTGTTCGCGAATCACGATTCGGTGCGACGGTGCCCTAGAGAAGCCAAGAAGAAGAGTGGGCGCTGGGCAAGTGGGCAGGGCACGGCGAGTCGTTGCGCTGGAGAAGCCGAGAAGCGAATTGGGTTATTGTCTCGCTGCGCTGGAGAAGCCGAGAAGCGAATTGGGTTATTGTTATTTGTTGGGCCAGATTTCAGAAGTGAATAGGAGAAGCCAAGGCAAGCGAATTGGGTTATTGTTGGGCCAGATTTCAGAAGTGAATAGGAGAAGCCAAGGCCCTGGTACGTACTAGCAGGCTAGAAGCCCAAAACGCAAAAAAAAAAAAAATTCGGTTAATTCGGTTACCGAATTAACCGACACTTCAAACCGAAACCGAACCGAAACCGATTTTTAACAATTCGGTTTTAACCGAAACCGAACCGAAAAACCGAAATAACCAAACCGAAAAACCGAATCAATTCGGTTCTTCGGTTTTTTCGGTTTCGGTCAAATTGTGCCCACCCCTAGTTTGAACAATCTGCCAAAAAAAAGGAAGATCCTAACCTAAAATAGAATTTTAGGGTTTATGCTTATTCTTCATCACCGTGAATGAAGAATTGGAGGAAAACATAGATCTTGTCTCTAACTGCACATTGGGTAGTCATTGTGCTATATTTGTGAAAAATATTCCATAAATGTTTGTTTTTGTGCACCTAAGCTAGTAATTGTAGGTCTGCTCAATAATAGGCTAGACGGCATTTGTGTCATGACTCCTTCCATTACTTAATGGACTAACTTTGTACGATATAGAGAATCCAAGGGCTGCCGGTGACTGAGTTTTAGTTGAAGGACCAACTCGTCGAGTTGTAAAGTTTAGGGGCTGCTAGTATACTTTAGCCAATAATATTTATAATTAGTATTAGAATTTAAAATAAAATAAAATATTTATGACAGTGAAGCTATTATTGGATTGCTTATCCAACGTCTGACACTAAAATCTTGCGCCAGCAGGAAGCCGTAAACTAAGTCTTATACATTAATAATTATTTTACTAATTCCCTAAAATACACCGAAGGGTGAAGATGTCAATTTCCAGCAGAAAAGCCCAGATCACTATCGAAAGGACGAAAAAAGCACAAAGCAAGATCTCTTGCACCCGCCAACCAGAGTCTCTGTCCGATTATATAGCAGACACGGAAGCAGAGTCATATCTCGACGTTTCTTTCTCATCCGCTTGCACCCTCAAGAAACCAGTTCTTATGAATTGAACTAATTTTTCTGGGTCTGAAATGGCTTGTCCGAAGAACTCGATCTTGTACAATGGAAGTTCCTGCGCTTGCCCAGCTGGGTATTTGCTCAACCTGACCACCAACAGCTGCGCTTTGTTCCAGTGGAGCTCCGACATCTTCGTGGACTCTGGAGTTGACTACTATGCGGTGTCCTTTCCGTCCAACATCTTGCCCTTTGATTCCATCAAGAAGTTCACCCAGTCTCAGGCTATCTTCTTGGAGGCCACTTTGGTGATGTTGCTCTCTTGGCTTGCCTTCTGTTGCTTCTTGCGGTTTAAGAAGCTCGGCGATGGCAGGAATGTGTGGTTTCATATTAGGTGGTGGATTAGCAGGTTCGATGTTTGTTTTGCTACACGACATTGGCTGGTAATAATGCTGATTAATTTCTTCTTTTTTTTGGCCTGGAATTCTTTTTTTTTTTTTTTGTTCTTGACAATGATTCTAAATTTGGGTGCTTCTCTGTGGCTGGTTTTGATTGTTCTATAGTTTGAAAATGGTATTTGTTCAGAGCATATAGGATTTGTTGATGGATTGGCACAAGTGTAGAATAAAGTTGAAAGAAAATTTTTTGCAGTAAAAAAAACTACATATCCACTGTGTACCTAAGAATTTTCCTGTGTTCATTGGTTTCTACATTCTGTTCTGAGGAAAAGATCGCATAGAATCTTGCAAGTTTCCTGTCTAAAGTTGGAAGCTGGACATGATGGAAAGGGAACAAGATCTTCAATTTTATGCGCATCATTCTCATGTAGTGGGGTCCATGTGTCTTTAAATCTATAAGCCAAACCCAGAATGATCTTGTGGGGGGGACTTAAAACTTTCCTGCATAGTAGTAGCTGCCAGAAAAACTTTTAAGTGCTAAGCAATTGGTGCGAAACATACAGCAATAAGCTTTTCAGTTGGTAGCCTAGCCTCAGATGGTAAATATGCCAAACTGAGCTGCTGCCCTCTGACAGCAGAAGACAACTTAGCCGTTCAATCACTTGCTGGAAAAATAGTATTAAAGAAGTTCAGAAGTCTTGTCACAGATACCAGCCTGAACCTTCTTGGAACTCCTACACTGGACAGTCCTTAAGGGTTGCCCAGGTCAAGCTGAGGGTGGACTACAAGGCACTCCATTGATTCAGGACAGTTTCCTCTCTGGACCCCTAGGATCTGTGATTTCATAGCTGCTGGAATTTTTCCTCTGAGCTTTTAGAAACAGGTTGGGACTTGGGTTCACTTGAAATTCAAGTGATAGGAAAATCCAAGTTGAGCTCCAGAGTAACACTAGTAAATCCAGGTTGCTTGACTGTACAAGCAGAACTCAAAACAAACACACACACACACACACACACACACACAGAGAAACGGTTCTAGGTTCGGATCAAGAAATTTTATCCATACTGTGACAAATACCAGACCTTTAGTGAGCTCATTGGGTTTAAACACAAGAACCAGCAAATTCAATCATTGAAGCGTCATAAAATGTTCTCTTTGACACAGGCAACTTCCACAGAAGATGAGTTTTAAAGGATAAATTCCATAACTTATAAATCCTTTGCACATCCATAACAGAATAAACTGCATACAAGTCCACATCCATGTATGTGCCTTAGAATGGCTTCAGGCACAAAATACACAAGAGTCTAGCAGTTTTTAAGGCTTTACATTGTCCAACAATTTAGTAGTAGCCCAAGCAGCATCCATCTTGTCACAGCAGCTTACAAGTCGGGTTCCAAACCCTTGCCCTTTGGCCTGCACGAGATTACCAAATCAAATAGCATAGCCATTAACCACAAAGCCATGCGGGGAAACTGATCTCTTAATCTAACTAATTGTTACCTTGCTAAAAGCAACAGAACTCAGAATCAAGGTTATGGCCCTTGCTAAGGACTTCAACCTCTGCAGAATCTAGTAGGAGGGTTGGACCACGAGATAACAACTCTATCTCAGTAAGAACAAGCCAGAAATGTAAACATGCATGTCACAATGAGATTCTATTGGACACCGAAACAATAAACATATTGCTAAACAGCATTTGTGAATGGCAAATGCCATAGAGCATGGGAATCGTTGTCATGCAGCCATTGGCCTACATAACCCTCTTAAAACAGTGATAGCAAGGAAATTTCGTAGATAAACATTCACATTTCAAGAGAATCAATAAAACAGTACTGGGATGGAGCTGCTAGACCAAAGCTCCACCAGAATCCACAGGAGATCAATGGAATAGCAACAAATCAGCTTGCCTGTTTCTTATTGCAGGCAACCATTTTGATTTCTACTCATAGCAAGCTAATACCATTGAATAAGTGGCATCCTAGTTCTTACCTGGGCACCCCAATATAACATTTGAGCTTGCCCCCTTCAAGGATTCTCCAGGATTCACCTCTGAGCTGGAGATGGATTTGGACTTCTAGGGTTTGCAGTGTGTGTTTGAAGAGAAAGAGGAGAATGAGTCTAAGGTAAACAGGGGAATCCCTTTACCCCTTGTTCCAGCGTCTAGTGTTTCATCCAATGGTTTCCATAGAGATCCAACGTCCATGCCTGAGCACGCAATGGCTGTCGGAGATTCTTCTTCCCTCATTGGTTTGTTTGAAATAATCTGGGAATTTTCTCTCCTTAATTCTGTTTTAACCTTCAAACTTGAACCTAATTGTGTTTGTGGCCTCTAATTAACAAAACTATCTGTTTCATTAATGACTTAAAAGGGTAAATCCCTGTAACACACCATAAGGACTTACTTAAAAGATAAGTAATTGCTCAAGCCACCAGGTTTTTCTAATTCTGTGTAGTTCCTAGGTTTCTTCTTGAGCAAGACACTGGTCATGGTTTTAAAACTGACACATCAGGCGGGTCATATGCAGAGTAATAAATGGAGCTATTCAAAATACTATGTTATAATCTGCCTCCAGATATTTCAAGTGAAGCTTATTTTAATATGACAATAATCAGATGAACATTTTTGCTCACACTACTGCAAACTGTACTAAAGTTCTGTCCATGCAGCTTCACTATTTTCAGTTAAATGCAATTAGTCAAGCCATCTTATATTACACTCTGACCACTCTAGAGGCTGTTGCAGTTTATATCATTTTTAAGGTCCTGTGTCATTTATTAGAATTTCGTATGCCTTCAACCATATTAGCTCTTGAGATAACCTATTATGGCTTTGCATTTTCAGTTGGCGAATTTTTCCATTACTGTTTACAAATATGCAAATATACTAATCAAGTAGAATTAAAATTCTAAAAACAATTTTGTTAAAAAACAAAAGAAAAGAAGAAAAATGAAGATTATAAATGCACTTGCGTTGTTTAGTAATGTTATTCTTCTATCAATCCATAACTATCTTAGAAAACTTGTAGTACAGTTAGTTAATGTATTATCATCTATATCTGTCCCAATTTTCTAGTTGTAATTGATATTTACAAATTAAAATTGCCTGAGAACTATGCACTCATAATGTCCATTTAGCAGCTCTTCTGCTGGAAATTTTTTATGATGACAGATCTTGCGGAAATTACATTTGGTCTTATTCAAACTTCAGAATTATTGCTTTCCCATGAAGATGTGGCAGTGCTTTAATTTAGCTAAAATTTGTAGGATGATCAAAAATTGGTGGTGAAACGGAAGACTGAGCTTGGTGGAACTTTCTCAATAGCAAGCTTTATACTTTTCACCGGTTTGATCGCTGTGTGAGTATAATTTCATATTTTTATAAGTTTGATCATTGTGCTGCTAGACTCAAAATCTTTGGGTGTTTTTTGACATTTTTATAAATGCGGCTGACCTCTGTTCTTTAGTGTTCTCTCAGGTTGCTTTACCAAATCATCTCAAAGAGAAATGTTGAGGTGCACAATGTTAGAGCAGCAAATGCCCCTGATTTAGCAGCATTCAGTAATGACATGGAATTTAACATAACCACTGTTTCCAGTATGAGCTGTTCAAACTTTCGTCCTCCTAGTACTTTATTCGCTGGAAGTAATGGCTTCATTGATCGCAAAGTTACTTCTCTCTCAGATTTCTTGAATTATTCATGTTATAATACAAGCCTAGGCCCGATGTTAACTTTCAGCTGCAGCAGCTGTCACATCATTCAGGACTTTATGTCTATTTCATGGCATTTTGTTGATCTACCGAGTATTCCTGCAACTGCTGTTGGCTTTCAGTTCAACTTGACTGCTAGAAGTCATGGTAATATGAGGCATGTGAGCTTTGTTGGTGGAATTGTGAAGAATGGAAGCGACTTTGATGATAGACCAATTACATTCAGGGGAACAGATGAAAATATACTCATCTTCAATTTATTTCCTCGAATCTACCACAATTTACATGATCTCAGGCTGATTCAACCCCTTTTTCACGAATTTATTTCTGGTTCATCCTTTAGTGAGACATCTCAGCTACAAGCATCACTTCAGAGATCTAATGATGGGCTGGTCAACGTCACGTTGTATATCAATTATCTTTCTTCGTACATCATTGAGATTCAAACTCGTAGTATGATGGGCCTTGGTGAGTATTTTGCTACATCTCCATTTCTGGAATCTATATTTTTAGTGTCATTATCTGCTAGTGGATAGTCTTGTACTACATGTTATGATTCCAATTTGAAAAGGAAAATTATAGAAATCCCCCTGCGGTTTGGCCTAACCTACACATTGCTCTCTTGTCTTTGAAAACTTATTCTTAGCCCTTGCTTCTTTTACGCTGTCCAACAATAATTTCTGAAACCCTAATTTAAACTATCTAGTAATTATGTTTCAGTAATTTCAAAATTTTTGATATTTTTTTCACAGTTAACTAACATTTAAAAAATATTGATTGCATCTACAGGGAAGAAAATGCATTTACAAAGAGGAAAAATTGATATTTAAAATGTCTATTAATTGTTAAAAAATTGGATAAATCAAAATTACTAGAAAATGACTATCGTATAATTTAAATTAGGTTTTAGAGGTTATTGTCAAAAAATGTAAATGATGCAAGGGCAAAGTGTAGGTTTTCAAAAACAAGGGGGTAAGTGTATGTTAGACCAAACTATAGGGGTTATTGTAAGTTTTCCATTAAAAAATAGGTCAATAACCAAATTGTAGAAGGGATGCTAGAATAGAAAGTTTAGGAGGAAAAGGAGTGCAGAAAAAAATGTATTGAGCTGACGTTAAAACAGCAATACAATTTCTCTGGTCTTTCTTCCCTCCTTTTCTGTTCAGCCTTTTCCTTACCCCCCTCTCCCCCCCAAAAAAACAAATCTTTTGTCTTCTTTTCTAATCGTGATCCTTGATCTACTCTTGGATTGGAAGAATGGGTGTGTTCCAAAATATCATTCTCTCCCTTTACAGGGCATCAGATCTTCGTTTACTTTGTAGAGTTTAGGATTTATATTTGGAATCACAAACTTGATGTTGTTAAATCCTTCCACATGGGCAACTTTGTACATCTTCAAATGAACTAGCTATTTATTCCTTCAAATAGGCTAACTGATAGAAGTTGCACTCCTTTCTTTCAATTTTGTGTACGACAAGTTTGTGCATGCAGGAATCACACTTAGGACAAGATTGAGGGTACGCAATGATCATCATCATGCACCTGAATGCCAGCTAAGCTGGGGTCTCGATGCCATGAAATTTATAATGTTAACTAAAACTTAGAACACATTAAATTTACTAATCTATTCGAAAGAATACAAGCATTGTTTTACGCTGGACTGAATACCCTGACTAATGCCATTCTTATGTGTGAGGACAATGCCATGGAAATCCAAAATAGTTGTCATCATATATTCTCTGCACTCGTAAGGAAAAGTTCATGACATGGTAATGAATTGAGATAGTTTCTATAATCATGTTCCATCACACTATTGATATTGTGAAACCAATATGGAACACAACTGCTAGGATAATGCATGACCCATGACCTTTGACAAAAAGTAAATAAATAAATAAATGTACTCTCTAAATAAATAAATGATTAAATATACTAAAAAATAGCTAAAATAGACTCTCTCTCTCTCTCTCTACATCTTCCTCAATATTGGCCCATTTTAATGCTTGATTAATTAGTTTTCTGAAATTTTTGTTCCATTTTGGCTCACATGATATTCTTTGAATCGTCTTGCAGTTGGCTTCCTTGCAAATCTTGGTGGTCTATACTGCTTTAGTGTTGGGTTATTTTTCTACCTGCTAGTGCAAGTATGGTTCTCATTCCCCTTCCCACTCAAACTAGTGTGTTCTCAACATGTTGGTTAATTTTTGTGTTATTACATTGGGACTCTTTATACAGTTCTTGATTTGGTTGTCCACATATAAAGATATCAATAAAAAAGAATTAACACATGAATCTTTTAATTTACTGACGTGCTTTATTTGCAGTTGGAATACAGAATAAAAAAACTCCGTAATGAAGACAGTGATCTACGTACCATCAGAAATCGTAAGAAAGCTCAAGAACGATGGGATAAAGTAATTTTCTAAGATTCCACTTTCTCACTTCTATGAAAATATTCCACTGATTTTACTCCCAAAACTGATCAAATTGACTGATTATGCACTTGTGGTTTTCTATCAGTTGAGGAAATATGTTATGTACACTTGGGGCTGTGGTACATTGGATGATGATCATAAAGACTGTAAACAGAAAACAAGCTGTTATAATTTTATGAATCCCTCAACTCATGTTTATGGATCAGGCCGTGGAGTTGGATCATTGAAGAAAACTAGGCAGCAAACTAGAACCAATAACAGAGCGAGCTTACCAACTGATAAGGTAGGTCCATTTCATTTTCCTCTGCAGAATCATGTCATGCCCAAGGTCCACTGGACATACTTTTCATTTCCTCCTCTTTCTGTGTGATAATCATAGAGTAGGCTTACTACATGCCATGTGTAGATTCGCCATCTTTGCAAGCAAGTATTGTGTTGCTTATGTTTGGTGCCAGCTTGTCTCAATTATACTGGTTGATTGTTTCAGATACTTGGTATTTGTCTCGGCTATAGTTATTGGTTCTTTCAGCCATGTGTTCCTGCAAATGGTGCCCCTTTAAGGGATTATTGATGCATTGATGTTCCTAAGGACTCTTTGTCCTTTCATCAATCTGTATCTTTAATGAAGACAAGGCTTTCATCTGATATTAGATGATTAACCTGGCAAATTGTTTGTATTTTTCTCCAGCCTTCCAAGCATGACATTGTAGGAAGTACAAATGGCAAGAAGAAGCAATCGGTTGGTTTGCATGATTCAGTTACATCCTGCCATCAAGAATCTTATTCTGGCAATGATATCTTACCACCTTTGCCGCCTGCACTAGGTATGTGGTATTACTTTTCTTCTTATAGAAAAGCACGAAATACTGCAGGAAAAAATTTAAATAGCAAATTTCTTGGGGGATGGCCAACTTCAGTCTTATAAGTTTGCTTGTTTTCTACTTTAGTCCTACAACTTATTGCATTTCTAAATAAGTCCTAAAACTTTGAAAACGTTTTAATCCTGAACTATGCGCTTTTCCTGATGGGTAGCGGTAAATCCCATATGGCACTTAACTGCCATTAGCTCTCTCTTGGATATATTATGTGGCTCATGTAGGTGGACTTAATTATTGCAAAAAATTAAAACTTCATGAAAAGTTTTCACGAACACAAAATTATTGGTACTTTATGTGCTATTAGAGACAATTTATGTTTTCCATTTCTCATTCATTCCCAGCCCTAAAGAACAGCCCATCAGCTCTAAAATTTCAATTTGTAAAATTTTTTATTTTTTTATTTTTGTAATAAATTTTTTATTCTGCTTGAGTTTTATATGTTAGCCATGTGGCAAGACGTTCAGCTTAGGACTAAAACTTGTAATGTTTGCAAAGTCTTAGGACTTATTAGAAACTTTATAAGTTATAACTGAAGTAGAAAAGGAAGCAAACTTGTAGGACAGAAATCAGCCTTCCCTTGATTTTCTTCGCAGTAAAATTCCATTCAAGCAAATAATCAAGCAGTGTCATGTATAAGCATGATAACCGGAGCCTCAGGCCACAAAAGTGGCAATATCTAAGGGGAAGAGGGGAAAAAAAAGAGAACAAAGAAAAATCAGTGTGGCACTACGTTTAGTTGTAGAAAATTTTTCCTACTCTGAATTTCTTTGGGAAACTTTATTTCTTGATTTTGGAGAATTGTCTTATAAAATAGAGGACTACTTTTAATGGTTTTCAAATTATTTTTGAGAACAAAAGAGGCTAGGCAATAGGACGGTTCCTGTCTTGACGGTACATGGATTTACAATTAACTTCTCATCTGCTTGTTATGTTGAAACTGAACCTTGTTTTTACTTTATCGTAAGTGATATTAGTGGAGGGTCCTGACGAAACCTTCAGCTGTGTGCTAAATAGTTGCACCCATCTCTGTCATCTGCTTGATGGGAGTACCCCTTATGTTTGCAGAGTTCAAAGAAGGTTCTGAAGTTGAATTGTCTGACATTCAGAAGAACTTTCAGCGGTTATACGATTATAATTTCATGCTAAGGGAAAAGCTTGTAGAGACTCAATCCCTTCTCCATGCTTTGGCCGCCAAGTCCTCTCCACAATCCGAGAGTTGAGTATCATAGCATCATGAAGTTCGGTAATCCTCCCAAGTTATTAACCAGGTTGCTCAAATCTTGCCCCAAAAGTATTTAGCCGAGGTTTGTTGGTGGTGATATTAGATCAAGGAGCGAACGGCAACTCTTACTGCTTGTCTGTTGGTGTCATGAAGTTTGTTCTGAATTGAGCATTTTAGGTGAGGAAGCCTGTTCTGATGGAGCGAAGTGGTGTTGTGGAACGAAGACGGCCATTCATGGGCATTACATATTTCTGGGTGTGGGGTGTACAATACATGTAAGTTGAAAAATGGGAGTCGATATGAACTTGTACTAAAGGTTTTGTTTGTACGGCAACATTATTTGACAGATTCATTTGTTTGGTAGCAACATGCAAATTATTGGAAAATACCCATCTCACTCTCGTGAGCCAAAAAAGCAAAAAGAGCTCATATTTTTAGTTATTATATTATAAACATTTGTCTAATTAGACATAGGAGCCCAATACTAGTAACTGCTGCCCAAGCCCACGATCCAGCCTACTTCGAAACTGAAATTATAATTTTACCCATGTTTGAAAACTGCTTCAGAAAACTTTGCAAATTCAAATTATATACCATTCCCATAACTTGTCTAACGCTCCTGTAACTGTTTACTTCTCTCCTCCGCAATTGAAAACGCCATGGCTGATGATAATCAGAAACTCATCACGCTTCCCGCTACAGAAGACGATGGCGATTTCACCGTGGAACAGCAACAAAGGTAGACCTTCGTACACTTCACTGCCGTTCTCTAGCTTTTTATTGTACGTTTTTAGTTCCTGCAACTCGCCAGCGTTCTCTAGCTTTTTATAGTACATTTTCAGTTCCGGCAACACGTCAGAACGCCGGCCATGCGCCGGATAGCCTTTTTTAATTCTCTACCTTTCCTCTTCGAACCTCATTATTGATTCATTTTTTACAATTTCACTTAATCAAAACCTAACTTATATTCTGACAATTTCAGGCGAGATCAAGAGAAATCAGCAACAAGCAAGCAAAAGCAACATCCAACACATGCTTCTCAAGATGAACCAAAACACAAGAGGTAAAACACAAATATTCATTTTCTTGCATCTATATTAGTTTTACTGTAGAATCTGAGATTTCTTCTGAGTATTCTTGTTCTCTGTGCAAACAAAAAATAAAACTCACCGTGAAACCGCCACCGTTCGTGCAGAGGAATCGAAACTCCCCTTCATAAGCAACCTAAATATATTCCTCTTCTATCATATAGACACTATGGCTTCTTGTAGTAGACACATTATGTAGCTAGTGCACACATTTCTCATGCATACGTCGTAATCAATTTACAAAAATACTCTTCGTCAGCATTTCATATAGACACTATTACTTCTTGTTGTAGACACATTATGTAGCTAGTGCACACACTTCTCATGCATATATTGTAATCAATTTACAAAAATACTCTTCGTCAGCTTTTCATATAGATACTTTTGTTTCTTGTGGTAGACACATTATGTAGCGCATGAAGACATTTTCTATATATATGTTGTCATCAATCAATAACTGTTAAAGTACTTGAGACACATCTCATATAACTATTATCTTTTTTGTTGTTTACACAGACAAAACATGAGGCAACGGACATCAACTCGACAACAGCCAAGTCCAGCAAAGCCTATCATCTACAAAAGAAGGAAAGACACTACTCAATCTAAGCAGATTGATGCTACAAAGCACAAGAAACAGCATCACAAAGGCTTTGGACAAGACAAACAAAAAAAGAAAGTACAAAAGGAAAAGCCAAGCCCTGTAAAGAAATCTAATCCCCCAGCAAGAAAAGAAAGCAAATAGAATGCCAGCCTTTCAACCTCTAAGCGGTATATACTATTCACAATGTGTTTTCACATTATGCTTATTTATTTACTGCAAAAAGTGTGCATTGCTTTTGTATAGTCTGTCTATTGATTCTCTGTCAAGTGTTTCTAGAAATGTCTCTACTGGTTATTTGTTTACTGGTTGATTTCTTTTCTAGAAAAATGTGTATTATTTCTTAATAATCTGTCTATTATTTCTCTATTAAGTGTTTACTGGAAAAATGTCTTCTATTTCATAAATTTTTTGGTCATTTATTTACTGCAAAATTGTCCACTGGTTTATTCCCTTACTAGAAAATTGTCCACTGCTTCTGTATGATTTGTCTATTGGTTCTCTGTCAACTTTTTCTAGAAAAGTGTCTACTAGTTCATTTCTTTTCTGAAAAAGTGTGTATTGTTTCTCAATAATCTGTCTATTATTTATCTATCAAGTGTTTACTTGGTGGCTCTTATTTCATTACTTTTCTGGTCATTTATTTTCTGAAAAATTGTCCACTAGTTCATTCCTTTACTGGAAAATGTGTTTACTTGTTATACATAATATGTCTATTGGTACTCTATCAGGTTAGACAGACAATGGATTTACTCTCCACTAGCACAAAGCATGTTAATGCAATCAAAGAGCTTGGATTTGGATCTCTATTCAACATAACATGCACCAAGCTTTTCCCAAATTTAGTGCAGTGGCTAGTGGAGCATTTTAACCCGGATGACACAACCTTGCGCATATCTAAACATTCAAGCATCAAGATAATTGCTGAAGATGTGCATCATGTGTTAGGGATTCCCATTGGTCCAAGGGCGGTTGATGGAAACCCTTATTCTCATGCAAATGACCCGGAACTTCAACAGTGGAGAATGCAGCATGGGAAGGAAAATGGACTATTGACAAGTCAAATTTCAAGTATAGTGACTAACTCGTCAAATGCAGATTAAGAATTCAAGCTTCATTTTGTCATCTACATAGTAACAAAGCTGCTTGTACCATCCAATAGATCCAGCTGCAATTGGAGGCATAAAGTATTAAAGGATCTTTCTGTATGCCATTAGCTGAACTTCTGTGTCTACACCTTGAACACACTTGCTACCCAAATTAGCAAGTACAAAGAGGACTTTGTCAACAACCAATGCATTGGTGCATGCCTCTACTTCCTACAGGTAATTGTGTCCTGTTTATTTGTCAACAACTTTCATATTAACAGCTCAGCATGTCTTCTTCATATCTGAAGTGTCACCTTCATGTTTCTTAAACTGGTCTTAAATGTGCAGATGTTTTATCTTGATCGGGTAATGTTCAGGGGGAAAAGTCTTATCACTAGAGTTTTCCCATCAATCACAGGTTGGACAAATGATATTGTCCTCAGAAGATTAAATGAAGAGAGAAGTCAAGGTGGCTTTGGCAAAGGAAAAATGCTATCAGCCAATCTTCCTTCTGTTGATACTCCAAAAGTACCAAAGAAGCCTGATCACCCTAAGCAGCCAGAGAAAAAGGCTGACTAGACTATTGCAGAAACTCAAGAAAAAAGAGCCTGAAGAGCCTCAAAGCAAAGAGCAACCAGTAGAAGGTAAGCCTGAAAGCAAGGAGTAACAACAACCTGCTGACTCTGACAACTCATTCACAACAAGAATGAAGCAGTTAAATAATAAGGTCCAAGAGGTAGCTCTTGCAATGAAAAGAATGGAAGAAGAAATTGCAAGAGTCTGTGAGCTGTTCCCTCTTGTTACAACTCTATTTGCAAAGCTGATATAGAGGTCGCATGAGCTCAATCCTAGCCCTGCTAAAAGCAGCCCATGGGATGAGAAATTCATTCTCCAAGTTGAGCAAGTGATGGATGCAATGGAGAAAGCGACGCTGGCACAGATTGCATTGTAATCTAAAATTGTCTATTGCACACCTGATGAGCAAAATTATAATGATCAGGAGCTTGAAGACCTTGCTCAATCATTTGTGCTTGACTTGCAAATGATGAAGGTCCAATAGCAACAGTTCTAGACTTTGATCTAAAATTGGACCTTCTTTCAATTTGGGAATAGATGGAAGTTAGGAGAAAGCTGATAGGCCAGCTAGAGCAAAGAAGAAATCAGTTTTCTTGAAATCCCCATATCTCCAACGGTTCAAGAAAACACCCCCTCTATACTTCACAAGCACAGAGTCTATTATTGTAGACTATGCATGGAGCACGAAACAATCACCCAAGTAAGTGTCTAAGCAAAAAAAAAATTATTAGCCAATGATCATTTATTTCAATTACTGTAAATTTACTGAGAACTGTCTACTACTTATCTTTCAATTGCAGTGAGCTGTTGGCAAGATTCACACAAGATGTCTTCAATTTTAGGAATGAATTCCAGAGTTTAAGACCTAAAAAATTGGTTTTTGACTCTATAATAACCGCCTATACTTATACTTTGAATCGAAAAGAGTTGAACAAAGAGTTTCCAGAATGTTGCTTCCTCCCCAGCCATGCATCTGTAAGTAAAACCCTGTATGTAACATCTAAAAAACTCACTCTATTTAAGTCTAACATCTGTTTAATAATCTTTGTTGCAGGCCTGCATTTTTCACATAATTGTCAACAATAAGTTTAATCCTGAAGTTGCCAAAAAGAATGTTAATAAGGAGAACAGCATATGCCAAATGCTCCACTTGTGGCTCCAATACAACAACATCACTAAAGAAATGTTGCATGGTTGCAAACTTGTAAGTGCACACTTATTATGAAAAACTTGTTGCATGGTTGCACATCTACTACACAATTATTCATGGTGTGCCAGCCCCTAAAATAAGTTTTTATGAAACAACTGTTCTTCATATGTCCTAAAGATGTCCACTTCAGTGTGTTCTACATTAACATTGAAAACAAGAAGATAGAGGTCATGGACAACAGAGATGAGAAAATGGGAAAATATGAACAGTTTCCCTTTCTTCTGGTAATCATTCAAAGTGTCTATTATTTCAACTCAAAGTGTCCATTATTTCAATAAAATTGTCTATTATTTTAATTCAAAGTGTGTTTTTTTCAATTCAAAGTGTCTTATGCAAAGTGTCTATTATTTTTATTGAAAATGTCTATTATTTCAATTCAAAGTTGTAGCAACGTGAATTTTATTGGAGTTGCCACCAATCCATTTACCTAGGTCGATTGGATACCTGTTATGGTCTGTGAGAGATTCTAAGATCGTGAATCGGTTACGCTAAAATAGCCTTATTAAAGTGCCCGAAAATTGGTACCATGGGATTCAGTTTTTATCTTTTCCTAACTATTCATTTCTTGAACTAATCTTTGGTTGAGTATAATAATTTTAATGAATTTTATTTAATTTAATTCCAAACCATGAATCTTATCAGATCAGCCGGATATGGAATTTTAAATCTTGATATTTGATTTTTTATAATTATTTTATAACAAATTTAATACTTCCGAAACCGTGGATTCTATCGAATCACCAAGATATGGAATTTAATGAAATTTAGTTTTTATTTAAATGTTTCAATTAATTACTAATCCATATCATAAATTCTGCTGAATTATTTGAATATGAATTTTTAATAAAAATTTAATTAAATATTTTAATTAATCACTAATCCATATCATAAATTCTACCGAATTATCCGAATATGGATTTTTTATCTTTGCACTTAATTATTTTATTCATTTTTAATTAAAAGTTTGATATTTTCCAAAACCATGGATCCTATCGGATCACTGGGATATGAAATTTAATGAAAATTTTAATTTTAATTTTATTATTGAATATATTAATTAATTATTAATCCATATCATAAATTCTATCAAATTATTTGAATATGGATTTTTTAATCTTGATACTTAATTATTTATTCATTTTTATTAAAAAATTGATATTTTCCAAAATCATGGATCCTATCGGATTACCAGGATATGGAATTTAATGAAAATTTTAATTTTAATTTTATTATTGAATATATTACTTAATCCATATCATCAATTCTGCCGAATTATCTGAATATGGATTTTAATGATTTTAATATTAATTTTCTTTTTATTATTTTTATTATTTCAAAGTAAACTATCTAATCCATAGATTAAAAAATACTTATTATTAAAAAAAATTGATTTTTTTTGAATCGTCTAATTATGATTTTTTTATTATTTTATTTTTTGATAAAAGAAATAAAAAGATTAACTTTTTGTTATTTAAAAGAAATATAAAAAAATGTTTTAATATTCCAATTAATGTTTAAAATGAAAAAAAAATAAAAGGATGGGGGGCTTTTATTATAATGATAAAAAAAATAATAAAATAAAGTTAGTCATCCACATAAAAGAAAAATAAATTGCAGAAATAAAAGATAAATAAATAACGTTGGGTGTTTAACCATCCACGTAAAAATAAAATGCAGAAAAATAAATAAATAAAGAAATAAGTAAAGTGTAGAAAGTAAATAAACAAAGAAAATAAATAAAGTGCAGAAAGTAAATAAAATAAAGAAAATGGGGTGTTTAGCCATCCACATAAAAATAGAAGGTATAACCTTTCATCAAAAAATGTGTAAAGTAAATAATTACATAAAAGTAAATAAATAAAGAAAAAGTGTGGCGTTTGGCCATCCACATAAAAGTAGGATGTATAACCTTCCATTAAAAAAATGCGTAAAGTAAATAATTGCATAAAAGTAAATAAATAAAGAAAAGTGGGGCGTTTGACCGTCCACTTAAAAAAAGTAGGAGGTATAACATTCCATAAAAAAATGCGTAAAGTAAGTAATTGTATAAAAGTAAATAAATAAAAGAAAAAGTGGGGCATTTAGCCATCCACTTAAAAATGGTAGGAGGTATAACCTTCCATGGAAAAATAAATAACAAGAAAAATAAGAAACAAATAAAAAAATAAAACACCAACAAGTTAGCTGTTAATGCCTATCTGCAAAAAATTAAAAAAAAGTTAGTGAGTTGTGTGAGCAAAAATATAAAATCAGGAGGACTAAAGAAGAGTTATACTGTTATTATTTTAATTTACATAATGAGTTTTAACTAAAATTAAACAATTTCTAAAAAAAATTAAAGAGATAAGCAAATAAACAATCTAAGTTATATTCGTATGTGAATTTAGTAGTCAAACTTAATACATGACCTAAACAAACAAATAAACAAAGAAACAAAAGAAAACGAACAATAGAAAAAAAGTTGCCGTCAGTGACCTATATGCAAAATAAAAATATGTTAGTGACTTAGATGGATAAAACAAAGAAAACTAAGGGCTGAACGAGAATTTTACCCAAAAAAGTTTTTGACTGGGTTAAAAACAAAAGACGGACGCGTCGGGAGAGAGGAGAGAGCTTTACTGGCGGCGGAGGAGCTGCGGCTGGAGACGTCGGTAGAGCAAAGAGAGTCTAGGAGCGAGAGAGGAGGGACGTGGAGGAGATAGCCGATCGGTGCGTGCGGCCGAGGCGGACAGAGCGTGAGGCTGTCGACCGGCGACGAGCGAGGAGAGGGAGGATCTCATTGGCAGCCCTCTTCAACTCCTCTGGATCACTAGTCCCCACCTTTGCAGCGGCGGCATTTCCGGCACGCACTATGCTTCCGTGCCAGTAATTGCCTGTTCGATGACCGAGCGTGTCGGTCTTGTTGGGAGTACGAGATGCCATCGTCTTGAGGATCTTGCCGGAGGGGCTGTAAGCGCTGGTGGCACTGAAGCTTGAGCCAGAGTAGATCAAGGGGGCTTCGGCGGAGGCGGATCTCCGGTGACCAGGCCTGGCATTGCAGGCGGATCCGGGAGGGAGCTGACTGGTGTCGGAACGGATCCAGAAGAGCTGTGATTGCTGGTGGAAGTGGAGGCAGCATTGAGTGAGGCGCGGTTATGCAATGGCGACGGGTTCCGAGATGAGCTCAAGCTGTAAATCTCAGCTCCAGTCAGATTGGACAGCCGAGGGGTCAATGCCGGCAAAGAACCCGGCCCCAGCAATCTCCGAGAAGCGTTGGATTTCCTAACAGTAACGTGGAGTTTGCCGTCCTCACCGATCTCCACGTCGATCTCTAGGAAATCCCGGCCATCGAGAGAAACAACGTTGGCGTCCACCTTGAAGGAGATAATTGACGCCGCCGTCTCAGGGAACTGAACGATAAGGCTTCCGGCGTCGATTCCGGGTTCTGGCGGGTACATGGCAATCAAGAGAAGAATGCCCATGACGAGGGTATTGGGAAGGGTGGACCAGGAAAGAATCGTAATCGTCCACTCGAGGCTACCGTTTCTGGTGAGGTTGGTCCATAGGGCGAGGGCGGCGAGCATGATGAGCTTCTGGAGCGTGTCAACAGCGATGGATCAGAAACTCATGGCATAGATGTTGTTGCGGGAGATGAAGTGGAAGGAGAGAAAAGGGACGGCGAAGATGGCGACGAAGCGGTTGATGCCGGAGCATTGGTCCGGCGAGAAGATCTTCCACCACCGGACGGAGACATAGGCCAAGATCATCGCCACGTACAACGGGATCACCGCCGTCAGGACAGTGTAAAGGTCGTTCCGTTGGGCAACTAATTCTCCTGCCGCTTCGTCTGCTCTGCTCTGAACAAGCCTGGCGTGCTAGTGCTAGAGGGAGGGAGTTAGGCCGGGAACCAGGAAGAAATTGGGGGAAGCTGCCCCTTTTTTTTAGCCTTTCACATATAGGAAAAACCGATTAGGGAGAGAGAGAGAGCTATTAGAAATTGGAGAAGGAGAGAAGAAATGTGGTCTCCAGGGAGAGATGAGAGCTGAGAGTTGGTGAGAAAAAGAGAGAAATTCCCTGCCTTCTGTCTGTGTAAGCCTTTTTTTTTTTTTTTTGATAGATAGGAGAGAGTAAGCCGCCTTTAAACTATTTTTTTTATTAATTTTTAATTAATTAATAATAATTAATTTTTTAAATTTTTTAATACACACGTACAGATACATACATACATATATATATAGATATATATATATATATATATATATATATATATACTATATATTATATTATTTTTTAACTAAACCTATAAAACAAAAATGCCCCCCTCTAAACTAATTGTTATCAGTAATAAGAATTTTTTTTTAAATTAATTAATTTTTTTAGTTTTCAATTGTTTAATGGTTGGAAGAAATTGGGTGTCAACAAAAGTGTCTTATGAAAACATAACACCATTTACCTTTAACAGAGACAAATCATCAGCAAATGGCTTGGCTCTTGGGAACATCCCCTTGCATCTAAAATTGAAAGATACCAACCCATATTTGTCTTTTTGCTGTGGAAAAAAACCCACGAGCAGTACATGAGGAAAGGAAAAGATTGTGCCATTTTTGCAATGAAACATATGGAATTATATCATGGCCAACCATTTGTTTTTGACCCGGGACCGGTAACAACTATAACATCTATAATGTCTTTTTCATGCACTATCAAATTACTAATTATACACTTATTGTTTTTTACTTTGCAAAAAGAAATCATGAATAAGTACAGAATGCAAATTGCAGCTACTTTGATCTTGCATCCGCACAACCAGGTGAAAGATACTGTTTTGAAAAATGCAAATAGACTACAAAATGCAAAAGTTGCTTAACTTGACTTACAGATAACATGTACAAGTAGTTGTTAACATGTGACAGTTGATTACAGGTTAGATTGCTAGCATGCACAAAGTAGTTATCTTCTTATATGTCTAGGAAGTAGTTTCATAGCTTGTGATATGTCTTCTTACAGGACAAAGTAGTTTCTCATTTTTTTTCTCAGATTGCTGTATTGCTTGTGATATGCTGTTTTTGTTTCTCAATTTGTTCTATCGTATTGTTTGTTACTTTGTTGTAAAACCAAGAGTTTTTCATTTATAACCCTAATTTACCCATAAGTGCACGAAGTCGTCATGTACTACAATGCAAATATAGGTATCGTCCCAAGGGATAATGAGATTTTTTTTTTTTACCAAGAATTGAAATTTAATTACTCGAGCTACCTAATTAACCGACGATAAGTATTGAAATAGAGAGAATTAAGCTCCTAATCACTAAGCACTAGAAGATGAAAGGCTCTAAAGATGCACTAAGTACTAAAATAGACTTGTGAAATGGGCTAAAAATGGGAAAACTATCTCTCTAGAATTCCACCCCCTTCCTTGCTACCCAAGATAAATAAGGCCCTAAGGTGGACTCGCTTTGTGTGGTGATGAGGTACAAAGTTCAAAACCTCCTCTCCCAAGATAAGATTTTGCTCACCAAAGATTAAACAAGGCAATACTCAATCTCAAGCTTTAACCTAAGGTGGATTAAGCCTTAATCCCTCCCTAAACAGCTAATGGATTCCTAAATTACCTCTAATCCAAGAGACCCATTATGCCCCTTCCTTCTCTTTCCATCACCTAATAATCCTCTCTCAAGGACTAAGTAAATTAGTAAAATGTGTATGAAGGCCTTTCAACACATAACAATTAGCTTAATAAGAGGCAACACAAGTAATCCACATTCATCAAACATAAATAGAAATCCATTGAATAGCAAGGTCAATGCATGTTATCATAGAGAGATATGAGCAACTACTCATAATCCAACATGATGTTCAACAATGAAGCAAAAAACAAACTAACCATAAGACTCCAAAAAAAAAGAGAAAAGGAAAAAAGGAAACCCAAGATAAGAATCTAAACCTCCTTGACTCTAGTTTCCTTCTCCAGGCTTCAAAACTCCTTCCAAAATGGTGGAAATCCCCAGAAAATGATGTGTAGAAGATGATGCCAAGGTAGGTGTCTCTTGGGCTCTTTCTTCCTTCTTCTATTTATACCTCAGGTCATTTCCCTTTTTGATTCCTCTTCCCAAAACCCTAAAGGGATAAGAATCCCTCTCCAAGGCCAGGTCACCAGGTAGGAAGTGTGGGGGACCATCTAAATTTTGAGATTCGGCAAAATAGAGCAGGCGTTGGTGACGCGTCGCCAACTGGGTCAAATTGTCACCAGCTGACGAAAAATGGATAGAACATTGCTAATGTTGGCGACGCGTCGCCAACTGTTGTAAAATTCTGGCGACGCGTCGCCAACCTTGATTTCCAGCTTCCACCACTTCACTTACCCAAACTCTGTCTCGCTTAATCCTGCTCCAATCCGCCATGTCCACAACACCATTCCACCTGTAGAAAGATAATGAAAGCAAGAAAAACTAAGATAAATGGGAAGAGATGCAAGTAATTAGCGGTCAAAGTTGCCGAAAAGTCAACAACTTTGACTATTGAATTTTGCACTTAACAAACTCTCCTAAACTTAAACCTAAGCTAGTCCCTAGGGCCCTAACCTAGAAAAACTAAACACAACAAAACATAGAAACTTAAATGTCAACCAATTGCCACACTTGAACCTCAATGATTCACTAGTTTGACTTCAAAAGAAGAAATGGTGATTAAAGAAACAAAAGTTTGGCTACTTAAGGTGGAGCCCTTAAGGGTATGACCCTCAACACTTAAGCTCGATTCATGCTAAAGGAGTTGTGCTATATAACTCAACACTTATACTATGCTTCTTTCCATAGGCTTGTAAGAGGATCCAACTTTCCCTACCATATCCTTCTACGGCAAGTTGTATAAAACTCAAAGCTCAAATGATTTTTTGAAAGGTTGCAACGGGTTTGGGCTAGGAAAAGAGGAGGAACTGGTTGAAGGCTTTCTAAGTGGAGCTAGTGAGGTGAAGAAAACTAAATTGAGGGCTTAAAAGAAACTATCAAATTAAATAAGCGTCAACCCATCGTCCACCAACACATTACACCACTTAACCAACTACTATTTCCTCTTCATGTATTTCACCGTTTAGCAAGTGTACAAATAGGAGCTCTGCCTATACCCAAGCTTCTAACTTTATACAATCCAAGGTGATTTTATTTTTTAAATCATACTCATGTCTCAAGCATATTTTTTTTAGCTGTGATCAACTCTTGCCTTAAAAGAAGACCCCAACCTACTTCGATACTACGAAACAGCGGAGTAATATATTTTTTTGTTCATTTTCTGTTAACATTGAACCCCTAAACTTGCCTTTATTTCACCACTTTATTCAACTCAATGCAGCCTCTTCTAAGCCCATGATTTACATTTTCTACCTCAGGTAAAAGCAAGGATATAAAGAGGGTGAGCGCTCAGAATATGGGTGAAACAATCAAAAGATAATCAATTAGGCACAAAGGGGCTCACTATGAGAAAGCATGATAAGGTTGGCTATTTGGCGGACAGGTTCATCCAGTGAAACTAAACGAGCTTCAAGTATCATACAACTACTATGGGTTGCCTGGTCCTCAAACAAGTTCTAGATCGGAACACAGTACAAGAATCTCAAAAGAGAACAAGTTCATCGCACAACTCCCAAGCTCACAACATCACACTATAAAGGTTCCACCAAAAATTTCAAAACTAACTTTCCAAATTCACCAAAACTTCAAGAGAGTAAAACTAGCGACCATATCCATCCACATGCAACAATGGTTTCCATTGGGTCCTAAAAAAAAATCAACCTATATGCTCCTACATGCAACCTATCAAGATTAAATAAGAGAAAAACATGCAAGAAATAGACACCCTAAATGAAACAACCACAATTAACCTAAAACTCAAGAACGCAACTTAGTCTAAAAACAATGGCACAAACAAGGAATGTCAAGCATGACTATCAAACAGAACCCCCCCCAAACTTAAGCATAACATTGTCCTCAATGGAAAGGATTTTGTTCAAGAATCATACCTAGGGCCAGATGTTCCCGCCCCTACTAATCCTCGCCCATGTCATCTTGGCTGGAAGAGCCGCCGGCCAAAAAGAAAGAAGATGGACCCTCAGACGGGTCTCGGGGAGGTCTAAAATGGGGGTAGAAAAGAGGTGGATGGTCGGAGGGGTGCAACATGTACCACTAGTACGCTGAGGGGTGGAAATGTAGGGGGATAGGTTGGAAATAGGGTATTCTTGAGGTAGGTTCTGCTGCTGTTGCTGGTGGCGCCAACGGACTTGGCTAGAAAGTGATTCCTGCTTGCCAGTGAGAAGAGATATGCGTTCACGCATCTCTTTAGCAAAAGAGCTGAAGGTGCCACCGACCGATTCGAACTGGGCTACCGACTCTTCGTGCTGCTCTCTCATAAGGATGTTCATCTTGTTAAGTGCCACGGCCAATGATGCCAGGGTAGTGGTAGCGGGGTTGACCAGCTGGTCAGAAGCCCCCTAGCTCCTCTCCTCCCTGAAACTGCTCTTCCTCCTCTTCTTCTTCTTCAACTTGCTCTTGCTCATGCGCAACATCTTCCTCATCCTCCGAAGCTCTCTCTTGGATCCCATCCGATGCCCCACTGAGTTTGTCTACTGAGATTGGCCGTATGACCAAAGATACCATCAAGGGATCCTCCAAGTCGACACCGGCCCTTAAAAGCAAACTTGTGATTAGTTGTGGGAAAGGTAGGTTCTCCCGTTTCTATTTTCCTACCTGGAGGATATGTTTGAAGATGAAGTGGCCGACATCTCTTTGAAAGTCGCATGCAAGGCAGTATAGGATCTCCAAGTGATCCTGGGTGACCTCCCGAACATGAGGTGTCGGGACGAGGTGGGAGGAGATAAAGTAGTTCCATGCTTTCATCTTAGGTGGGAGGACTGCAGAGCTGGAATAGATTTTCCTGTGAGACTAGTCCTTACTCAAGGTCCAGTTGACTGGGTGACCACACACTAATTAAGCCATCTGCTCAAAAGAGGCTTCATTGACTGATCCTCCAATCAAGGGGTTAATCTAAAGCAAGCTGTTGATAGTTGCGTCGTCGTAGTGCATACTGTGCTGCCTCACAAAGCAAACCTTCACCCGACGATTCAGATAA
Source organism: Aquilaria sinensis (assembly GCA_005392925.1). Classification (NCBI taxonomy): domain Eukaryota; kingdom Viridiplantae; phylum Streptophyta; class Magnoliopsida; order Malvales; family Thymelaeaceae; genus Aquilaria; species Aquilaria sinensis. Next base: position 12,528 of record SMDT01001569.1, on the reverse strand, counting down.
TATGCTCCCATCAAGTTGCGTAGAACTCCACGATTAGTGTTTTTGGCACCTCAGCCTGAGGATGAGTAACCTAGTACAGCCATCCTCGCCTCTCCACCACTCTCAGAATGCCCTCATTTTTTTTCTTAGAGAAGTCAAAACCCCGCTCCGGTGTCCACTTGTGAGTCGAGAACCCTTCGAAATAGTTGCTCGCCCAAGCAAAAACAAAGCGGTTCTTTTCGTAAGGAGGTTCTGGAGGCTCCTCCTCATGGATCCTTTTTCCTCTTCCCTTTTTTTTAAGAGAATGAACTAGCACTGACTTGTGAGGCATGTTTCCTAGAAAACCAAACAACGTTCAATTCAAATTCCTTCACATGAAGGTTTCTCAGAATGAGCCTCCCGACCTCAAATACAATCCTTTTTCCAAAAGCTCATGCCATTGAGGTCTTTCAGAAAATGTTCAACTAGCACATTCTAGAACTTGCGAGGCATGCATTTGGGATTGGCAACCATGCAATACATACTTGAAAAACGAGAAACCGAACAAGAAAATCGAAGCCCAGGCCAAACGTTGCATGCTCATAAACATGCTAGCATAGGAATCCCCATCATAGTCCATACAAAAATCTTGCTTTTGGTACATATGAAAAGCATTTTTCTGGGTGTATTCCAATGGCATAGGCTTGCAATATGCAATACCTAGATGCAACCTACACGGAGAATTTAGGGAAACGAAAGCACATGAGCTACATTGTTGTGCAAAGTACCTATGGAGGACTTTTTAAATTTGTTAGTGGAAAGTAAGGTAAAATTCAAAAGTGAAGAGGAAGAAGATGAAGAGGAACTTACTTGCTTCGGATCGAAAGGAGGTTTCAACAAGAAAATCGAACCGTGAGGCTTGCGGAAGGGCTAGGGTTTGAGAGTTTAGAGGTTCTTTGTGGAGGAGTAAGGTGAAAAGTGAAGAGAAGTGAAAAAAATTGAAGTTAAAATAGCATTTCAGGTATCGGTGACGCATTGCCAATCTGGATGAAATTCTGGCAACGTGTCGCCAATGTTATGAGCATTCTATGATTTTTTTAGCAAATTGGCGATGCGAATTCCGGCAACGCGTCTTCACAGTTATGACCATTCTGTGAACTTTTACCTGTAACTTGGCAACGCGTCACCAGTGTTGGGAACTCACCCTTATTTTTAAAAAATTTTGCAATCTAACCCATAACTTCCTATACTGACTCTCGTACCACATGAACAATCAAAGCATTGTACCTCCCCAAGTTGAAATAGTGTTGTTCATCCCCATTCTTTTTGTTTCTTCCAATGGCTCTTCCAACCCTGCAACACACATTGAAACACCAAATAACCACAAAAGCAAAAAGAAAACACAAAATAACTCATGGAAGTGAAAAGAAAAGGGAATGGAAATCAGGTTGCCTCCCGACTATTGCTTGATTTTACGCTTCTAGTTAGGTGCCTTTGACAATTCCTTCAAGGGTCGAGTTCGGCCAAAATCAATTGGCCAATGCACCGAAGTTCATCACCATAGGGTACCCTTTACACTCAATAATTGGGTCCATTGACGTTAGACAAATACGGATCCATCGTGACCCATAGTAAGCTACCACACCGCTCCATATGGCTTGCACTCTAAACACACCGAGGTCGAAAGGACCCGTACTATACTTAGGTATTTTAATTAACTTTCTCGGGAAGAGCCTCAACCTTGAATTGAAAAAGCAGCACTTTTTAACCCGGTTGGAACTCCTTCTTCACAGGCATCTTATCATGCCAAAGCTTCGTTCTCTCCTTGTAAACCCTTGCATTCTCATAACCGTCAAGGTGGATTTCCTCCAACTCATCCAATTGGATAGCTCTCTTCTCTTGAGCACTCTTCAACTCAAAATTCATCTTCTTTACTGCCCAATATGACTTGTGCTCCAATTCCACCGGCAAGTGGCAAGCCTTCCCAAACACAAGTCGATATGGAGACATTCCAATAGGTGTCTTGAATGCCGTCCTATATGCCCAAAGTGCATCACTCAACTTTTGTGACCAATCTTTTCGGTTGATGCCCACCGTCTTTTCCAATATTTTCTTGATCCACGACACGGTTTGAACTTTTGGCTTTACACATATGGTTTTAGGGAAGATGATAATAGGGAGGTTGACATTATAAGAAATTACAAATTCCACACGATATACTATCACTAGAGCTTATGGAGCCGGAGTCTTTGGGATTGATGAATGTGCAGATCCCTCGTTCGGTATAAAATTCGCTCTAGGATGTTCCAAACCTTTTGCAAAAATATTGGGGAAAAAACCGGTATGAGAGAATGACGAAAAACCAAAATTAGCATTGGGCAAGAAGGGGTGGCAGATAAATGGTGTCTTCCACCAAAGCATAGATGATATGAAAACAATCAAAGAGACTGGATTTGAAGACCCCCACCCCTAATCAACCTGTGATTAGAAACAAGAAGTATAGAACTCCAAGAACACAAGCACACTTGTGCACCAAGGCAGTCCATAAAGAACCAAAGAGAAAACCTCTCCAAAGAGCAATATTATTTCAGCAATCATCTATGTGTTTACATCCAGAATATGTGCCTTTATATAGGCCTAAACTAGGGTAAAAATATGGGCAAAATTCGCAGCCCAAGTCACCTAGGAAACCTAGTTACAAAGGACTCAAGAAAACCTAGTCAAACTAGGATTCCTACACCCTTTTAACACATGTTTAAGGTGTGCAGCGAATTCCATTTATCCTAAGTGACCTGAATCACTTCCATGGCCTAAATAACATCCTAAATAATGTAAATAAATAGGAAAATAAAATAAAATACGTTACAAAACAAGATTGGCCATAAAAACCCCAAAATAGTCTTCTCAGGTGGTTCCTGCTTGTGTCTTCAACTTCAAGCTGAAATTCGAACTTGATGCAGCCATGATTTCTCAAAATGCAAAGCATGAAAGTTGTAGATCTCTTTCTTAGCTTTGAAATGACACCTGAACCACACAAAACGGACATCTAAAGCCAAAGATATGCCCAAAATACTGCAACTGCTTCTGAACCAGCGATAACTCGTAAATCGTGACTTTGAAGCTAAATTGGACCTCCTTAACGTGCAAACTGGGTTTCATGGTCTTCATATGATTTGTAGCTCCAGATGTTAGCTTTCCAATGAATCAAGAATCACTCAATTCTGATCTGTTTAGCTCAAGATATGATTTTTCTACCAGAACATCGCCAATCTGTCAACATCCAAGCTTGGCCATCATCTCCATATGATTCTTGCATGTTCTAGCAGCTCCTTGCAAGACCATAGCTTGAGCTCCTTAGCCTTCTTCCTTGTCAATGGTCCACTAGTTATCTTCAATGGATCCTTGCTATCCTTGGTTGTGCCTTCTTTGATCGTATCAGCTCCCCCCTCCTTAGAAGGATTCGTCCTCGAATCAAAACCTACATTAGAAAAGGGAATTGAATCAATAACAATGAAATAATCAACACATAAGCACTTACCTTTCACATAAGCACCAATAGCATGGAATGCTTGTGTATGGAGCTTTAATCTTGTGAAAAACCTGAACCAATATCCAAATGCAATGATAATTTTGATACCTCCAGGGTCAAAAACAAAATTAGAAGCAATTAGCACAACAAATCTGAAATTTTGCATAATTTTCATTTTAACTCTAGGCATCACTTTCATTGCCTTTGCCATCTCAAAAACATTACTCTCACAACAAGTAAAAGTGTAGGAATAATTTACCTTAGGGATGCTGTATGCACTCAAAACAAATGTACCTAAACTCACACAAGTGTTATGGTTATGAAAAGCACAAGTTATGCATGTCAAGACAATAGTTTGCATAGGCCATTCAAACAAACAAGAATTGAACACAATGTGGCCTAAACTAATAACAAAACAATGATGCATGAATTTCACAAAAATCCTAAGCATTTTAAATGAAACAAGATTGGAGTAGATAGGATTAAGTGAAACCAATTCAGTAGCAAACTTATTTTTGCATGTATATGCACAACAATGCATGAAATTTGTGAATGGGATGTGACACAAAACAAAGGACTCAACATACCTCCTTAAAAGGCTGAATTTAAAACCAGAATTTTCACTCAAAATAAAAACTTTCAGGTTTGGACATAAAGCAAAAAGATCAATGCTCAAAAGTTTGTGTAATGCATGTGTCATGACAAAAAAATGCTTGCTGGAAATTAAAGATTGACACACAAAAATGGGCTGAACATGAATGGGAATCAAAGAAGTATGTAATGCATGTGTAACAACCAATTTATGCATGAAAAATTCCAAAGAAGTAGATTTAACTTGAGACAAAACAAAACAATGTGAAATGGATGCAAAACAAACAAATTCAAAAACAAAAGACTCCAAAACAGATTTTTCTTTAGAGAAACTCAAGCAATTCCAAAGAGGATTTGACAAAACCAAAGAATTAGAAGCTTTAAAACCATATTTTGTCAAAGTTTCATGCTTACTTCCTTCTCTTAATCTAGTTTCATGAAAACCATTTGTCAAAATAACATTGCAAGCAAACACACATTGTTTGAGATTTTCATGCAAAACTACATCAAATCTAGGTGTTAGGAAGAAATACATTACAGTGGTTGGACTTAGTCTCCAAGTATCTTCCTTTGGTACCACAAAATTTTCACCTTTGCACTCAATGGCTTCGGTTGGAGTTGCATTAATTTCATCCCCTTGAAACATAGGATAAGAAACAATGTTAGGCAAACTTTTGCATATGAAATCACTTGGACTTACCTCAAATTGTTCCTTCTCAACCTCCTTTGTTGGTTTGATGCATGGGACATGGCTTAGAATATTAGGAACACCAACTTCTTTAATGGGCAGCAACTCACTTGATTCTTGTAGTTCATCTCCACTTAATTCCTGAAAAGAAGACAACACAACACTAGAAAAAGACTTTGTTATGTTAGATGAAAGTATGGCTTCTCTGTAGGTCTTTCTCTCTTCACTCGGCTTGGGTTCATTGCACTCTTGTCTTCTCTCAACTTCGCACTCAATTTCTTCTCTCGGGAACTCTCCACTCTTCTTCCCCTCATGTTCACTCTTCTCACTTAATCTCTCGGTTGTTCTCTCGGCTTTCCCCTCATCACTCTTGCCCTCAACTTTCCCCTCTTTTTCTTTTCTCTCAACCTCACTTTGAAGTTTTCTTTGATCCTCCAAGACTTGTTGTGGTGAAAGTGGTACAAGCATGATTGACTTTTCTTGTTGAGGCCGAGACAAGTCTCCTTTTGTGGCCTCCACTTTTGGCTTGGGTACTTCTCTCACATCCTTGCTCCATGCTCCTCTCCATGTGGAAATTCCTCCTTGAGACATCTTGGATGCCTTGGACCTTTTGATGATCCTCTCGGCCTTGGTGGCATAATGAAGCAAATCCTCCATGTTGAAATAAGGCACCATTTCCACTTTGTTGGCAATCTCAGGATTGAGACCATTAATGAATCTAGCAATGGTGGTCTCCTCATCCTCCATGATGTTGGCTCGGGTCAAGGTTATCTCCAAGTCTTTATGGTAGTCCTCCACACTCCTTTGGCCTTGCACTAGCTTTTGAAGCTTGAGGCGTTGATCTTTAGTGTAGTAGCTAGGAACAAATCTCCTCCTCATCAAGGCTTTAAGGGCTCTCCATGTGTGTATGGGCTCCTCCTCATTCCTTCTCCTAGAAGTAACATCCTGATTCCACCATACAAGAGCATAATTAGTGAACTTTATGGTAGCCAATTTAACCTTCTTTTCCTCGGAGTAATGATGGCAATCAAACACCATCTCAATCTTTTGCTCCCACTCCCAATATGCATCGGGATCACTCCTCCCTTGGAAAGGATGGAATGGTAAGCTTGATGGAGTTGAGATTGTTGTCCTCCCTTGGCTCACACCTCCTTGGAAACCCATGGTCATGCCAAACTCTTTCTTCCTCCTCGGGTTCTTCTCTCCTTGGACCTCTCCTTGGTTGCAAGATGGGATTTGGTCTCCTTGGCAACCTCAAATCAATGTCCTCAATCCTCCCCACAAGTCTATTGAGAGTTTCTTGAAGCTCTCTCATGGTTGGCTCATCATTGTTTCTCACTTCCATCCTCCTATCCTCCTGGCCCTCCATACTCCTGAAAATAACAAAGATCCTCACAAACACTCACCTCACGTGTTTCACTCAAAAGATGAACACTCAAAACACTCAATTTGTTAGTGAGATATTGCTATTCAAAGAGTTCTCAAAAGTTCTAAGAAAACTATCCTCAAAGCACACAAGAAAACTTGAATTTTTGAAGAACTATTTTGACTCCAAAAGAGGTGGGCTAAACAAGCTTTAAAAGACTCTAGGAAGCCCTTGCAATTGATGATCACAAGAACCACAAAGAAAGCTTTTTGGCTCAAAAACAATGGGATAGGTTTTGGGGCACAAAACTTTCAACACTTTGAGAAAACTTCTTTTTGCAAGCTCTTTTCTTTGTTCTTTTCTTTTTTTTTCTTCCCTTTTTTTTTTCTCTTTTTTTTTTTTTTTTTTTTTTTTGCTTGCTGTTTTGATGCTAAAACAACTTTCTCCTTGAAGTTCCTTGCTGCCAAAGACAAAAAGTCAGTTTTCTATTCGGCCAAAACAAGAAACTATTGAAACTTGCACAATTTGAAACAACTTTTTTGATACCGAAACTTCCTGAACTTGGATCCTTCTTTTTTTTGGTGTTTTCTTGACTCTAGGATGCTGGAAACAATGAAAACAAGAGAGATTAATAGGGCTGGACATGAAACAGAAAGATAAGAAATAATCAAGAACAAACAATTTGAAACCGAGAAAACTAGACAACACGGATTGACTTCTTTTTGTTGTTTTTGTGATTTTCGAACTTAAACAAGGATGGAATAAAAAGGACAGACCTGAAACAAGAAGAAAAAGGATTAAAACAGAGGATTAAGACACGAAATTACTGGAAAAAAATTGAAAGAAAATCGAAGATAAACAAGAACACAAGATATGTCCTTCAATGGAACTTGTGGCTCTGATACCAACTGATGCGAACCCCGACGGTATAAAGACCATGAAACAAGAAGAAAAGGGATTAAAACAAAGAATTAAAACATGAATTTACTGAACAAAAACTAAAGGAAAAATGAAGATAAACAAGAACACAGGGTATGTCCTTCAATGGAACTTGTGGCTCTGATACCAACTGATGCGAACCCCAATGGTATAAAGACCATGAAACGCGCCCAAGATGTTTTTCAAGCCCCACAAGACATCAAAGAGACTGGATTTTAAGACCCCCACCCCTAATCAACCTGTGACTAGAAACGAGAAGTATAAGAACACCAAGAACACAAGCACACTTGTGCACCAAGGTAGTCCACAAAGAACCAAAGAGAAAATCTCTCCAAAGTAGCAATATTATTTCATGTCAAGGCTGTTGTTTTACAACTAGAATATGTGCCTTTATATAGGCCTAAACTAGGGTAAAAATCTTGGCAAAATTCGCAGCCCAAGTCACCTAGGAAACCTAGTTACAAAGGACTCAAGAAAACCTAGTCAAACTAGGATTCCTACACCCCCTTTAACACATGTTTAAGGTGTGCAGCGAATTTCATTTATCCTAAGTGACCTGAATTACTTCCATGGCCTAAATAACATCCTAAATAATATAAATAAATAGGAAACTAAAATAAAATACGTTACAAAACAAGATTGGCCATAAAAACCCCAAAATAGTCTTCTCATGTGGTTCCTGCTTGTGTCTTCAACTTCAAGTTGAAATTCAAACTTGATGCAGCCATGATTTCTCAAAATTCAAAGCATGAAAGTTGTAGATCTCTTTCTTAGCTTTGAAATGACACCTGAACCACACAAAACGGACATCTGAAGCCAAAGATATGCCCAAAATACTGCAACTGCTTCTGAACCAGCGATAACTCGCAAATCGCAACTTTGAAGCTAAATTGGACCTCCTTAACGTGAAAACTGGGTTTCATGGTCTTCATATGATTTGTAGCTCCAGATGTTAGCTTTCCAATGAATCAAGAATCACTCAATTATGATCTGTTTAGCTCAAGATATGATTTTTCCACCAGAACATCGCCAATCTGTCAACATCCGAGCTTGAAGTGCACTTACCCCATAAATCAAACACTTCTACCTCCAGAATATTTTGCAATGTCATTTCATCTCTCCTAGAAATGTTTCCTAACCTTTGGCATCTATCACATGTCTTCACAAAAGTATATGCATCCTTAAATAAAGATGGCCAATAATAGTTAGTTTGCAATACCTTATTTGCCGTCTTGGAAGCTCCAAAGTGTCTGCCACATGGTGAGGAGTGGCAATGATGGAGAACATACTTTACCTCCTCATTTGATATGCATCTCCTTATAATTTGGTCGGCGCATCGGTGGAAGAGAAGAGGTTCATCCCAAAGATAGTGTTTGATATCGGCTTGAAACTTCTTCTTTTGGTGGGAAGACTCCATAAAGAAAAAAAGCTAGGTAATTCAGATAATCCACATACCATGGCATCTTGGTCCTTCCACTTTGACATAGACTTGCATCTGTGTAGTAGGGGGGAGGGGGAAGTGCTTTTGAATAGGTCGCTCCAAGGGTTGTTTTTGGCCTTCCAATCTAGATAGGTGGTCGGCCACAAGGTTCTCACATCCCTTCTTGTCCTTCACCTCCAAATCAAATTCTTGGAGCAAGAGAATCCATCTTATAAGTCTTGGTTTGGCATCCTTCTTGGTGAACAAATATCTAATTGCCGCATGATCGGTGTGAACCACAACTTTAGAACCCACAATGTAAGACCGAAACTTATCCACCGCATAAACCACCGCCAAGAGCTCCTTCTGCGTTGTGGTGTAATTTTGTTGAGCTCCATCTAAGGTTTTGCTAGCATAGTAAATTACTCGAAAAAGCTTTTCCTTCATTTGCCCCAACATCGCTCCCACGGTGAAATCACTAGCATCACACATAATTTTAAATGGTTCCTCCCAATTGGGTGCTACCACCACCGGTGCACTCACCAATTTCTTCTTCAAGATCTTGAATGCTTCCAAACAACTTTCATCAAAATGAAATGTCACATCCTTCTCAAGCAAGTTGCATAATGGTTTAGCAATCTTAGAAAAATCCTTTCTAAATCTTCGGTAAAAACCAGCATGCCCTAATAAACTTTGCACCCCTTTCACATTGGAGGGAGGTGGTAGCTTTTCAATGGCCACAATCTTGGCTCTATCCACTTCCATGCCTTCACAAGAAATTTTGTGCCCAAGCACTATACCCGAGCTAACCATGAATTGACATTTCTCCCAATTCAAAGCTAAATTAGTTTTTTGACATCTTTTCAAGACAAGAGCTAAGTTATCCAAACATGCATAAAAAGAATCACCAAAGATCAAAAAATCATCCATAAATACCTACATGCATTTCTCTACCATGTCCAAAAAAGTGGCCATCATTCATCGTTGAAAGGTTGCTGGCACATTGCAAAGTCCAAATGGCTTTCTTTGGAAAGCATATGTACCCTAATGACTAGGGAAAGTAGTTTTCTCTTGATCCTTCGATGCTATCACAACTTGGTTATAACCAAAATACCCATCCAAGAAGCAACAAAACTCATGCCCCGCCAACCTATCAAATATTTGATCGATAAAAGGAAGGGGGAAATGATCTTTCTTGGTAGCCTTGTTAAGCTTCCGATAATCGAAACACACTATCCATTTGGTAACCAACCGTGTAGAGATCCATTCATTGTTGTTATTGCCCACCACGGTTGTACCACCCTTTATAGGCACCACTTGCACCAGGCTTACCCAATGGGAATCCGAGATTGGATAGATAATACTGGCATTGAGCAACTTCACAATTTCCTCTTTTACTACTTCCTTCATCTTTGGATTTAACCTTCTTTGAGCTTCAGTGGAAGGCTTAAAATCATTTTCCATAAGGATCTTGTGCATGCAAATTTTCAGGCCAATTCCCTTGATGTCGAAGATGGATTAAGCTATTGCCCCTTTATGCTCCCTCAAAACTCGAATCAATTTCTCTTCCTCTAAAGTAGTCAATGTAGAAGAAACAATCACTGGAAGAGAACCCCTATTGCCAAGATAGACATACTTAAGGTCTTTCGGTAGTGGCTTCAAGTCCAACTTAGGCTCTTCCTTAAAATCACAAGATAAAAGTTGTTCTACCTTTTTTCTTGGAGATTGCAACTTCCCACAAGAATCAAGGGTAACCAAGGTGCTCATTACTTCATAGTCTTCCTCACCACAAGGATTTCCACAAACAAGTGCTCTCCCAATGGGGTCCTCTATAAGCAATAAATCCTTTTTCTCTTAAATACAAGATTCAATCACATCAACCATAAAACACTTAGGCACCTCATCATTAATAGATTTCATGGCTTGAGCAAGATTGAAAGTAATTTCCTCATCATTAGCTCTCAAAGTAAGATTACCTTTTTCCACATCTATCATGACTTTCCTAGTAGCTAGAAATGGTCTCCCAAGTATAATTGGCATGTTTCAATCTTCCTCCATATCCAACACTACAAGGTCTACCGGGAATATAAACTTGCCAACCATAACCAAAACATCCTCCAAAACTCCTTTTGGAAAGGTAAATGATCTATCCGCCAATTGAAGACAATTTGATGAAGGCTTTACCTCTCTAAGACCAAGGCTCCTACAAATAGATAATGGCATGAAGTTAATTCTAGCCTCAAGTTCGCATAAAGCCTTGTCACAATAGAAATACCCAATGTCTAGAAGAATGGTGAAACTCCCTGGGTCTTTGAGTTTTTTAGGCATCTTCTTTTGAATAATGGCACTTGCTTCTTCTTTCATCAAGATGAGTTCATTATCAAGAAAGGGATATTAATTTCCAACTTCTTGAATATTTCAAGAAACCTCATAAAGTGAGTATCCTCCTTCTTGGATTTAAACCTTTGGGGGTATGGAAGAGTAGGATTATGCTTGGGTGCTGCCGCTTGTGTGGGCACAGTTCTTGCCTATTCCCTTGAAGTGGCTTCCTCACCTCTTGGTGGTGACACTTGAACATCATCAACACTCTCCGGTAAGGTGGGTCCTTGGAGAGGATAGTCTTCTTGAATGGGTGGCTCCTTGGATTATGTTACCATATTCCTCTCACTTCTTAGAGTGATAGCATGGCAAGACTCCCTTGGGTTGACATCCGTATCATTAGGTATGAACTTCCCTTTTTGAAGTTGCCGCATAGAAGTCGCTAGTTGACCCATTTGTGTTTCCAAATTTTTGATTGACGCTTAAGTGTTAGCTTGCATCGTCTTCATCTCATCTTCCAATGTACAAATCTTTTTGTTTTGTCCACTAGCCATCCCCCTCACTTCAAGCATGAACTCTCCCATCATTCCCTTCATAAAGTCTTTCAAAAAAGCCTTTGAATCATTGGAAGTCTCACCTTGAGGTTGCATAGCACCTTTTGGATTTGAATAATTGAACCCTTCATGTTGACGATTCCTTAGAAAGAAGTTTCCTCCTCCTTGCTTGGGTGGGTAAGGATTTCGATACCCCACAAAATTCACATCTTTTACTTCTTCCACATCCTCACTAGTTATAGCTTGTTGCAATTTCATCCTATCTTGATTTTTTGACAATTTGGATACCATGCTAGTAAGTGCCAAAAGTTGTGCTTGGAGAGAAGTATCCTTGTCTACCTCATACAAACCACTTCCCTTTCTTGGAACCCTTTTTCCACTAAGCTCAAGGCTTTTGGCCATGTTGTTCAACAACTCAAAGCACTACTCTACATCTTTCAATAATAAGAATCCACCGGTGGCGGCATCAACTTGCAAACGAGTATTTAAACTCAATCCATTATAGAAGAGATGAAGTTGATGAGCTTGGTCTATATCTTGAGTTGGGACCCTCTTCACCATCCTTTTGAAGCGCACTCATGCCTCCGTGAGTGACTCCTATTCGTTTTGCCTAAAGGCCAACAACTCGTTCTTAAGCTCAAAAGCTTTTTGTGATGGGAACAACCTCCGAATAAATGCATCATATAACTCTTGCCATGTATGAACCGATGTGGGCTCCAAATTCTTAAACCATTCAGTCGCTTCATCCACAAGAAAAAAGGGGAAAAGTCTCATACTTTTCACATCTTCACTTACACCATCCAAATTAAAGGTATCACATAATCGAACAAACCTCTTGATATGGTTGTTTGGATCTTCATCAAAAGCTCTTCCAAATGGATGTGGTTCAACTAGTTGGAGAACATGGCTAGGAATCATGAAAGCTCGCCCTCGAAGCGACACTGGTCTTATCATGTTATCATGGTCCTCCACCCTTTGAGGGCGACCGGTCTACCTCTTCTTCTAGCACCATTACCATTACCATTGTCCATCACTTCTTCACCCCCATGGGGATCCATGGCATTGACATTCCTTTCTCTTCCAAGGTTCCTCATGTTGTCTTCTTGATTTCCTTCCAAATTGACGGAATCGGAAGTACTAGTATCACCTTCCTCAACCGCTTTG
>SMDT01001568.1:0-82626 GCA_005392925.1 Aquilaria sinensis | reverse complement strand
TTCTTAAGTATCCAAAATTGTGCAAAGCAGAAATCCGCGAAGATGCTCGCCGTAATAGAGCGCAGATTGACCTTCTAGAGTCCCTTGAGCCATCACGCTCGGGAAAAGATGGAGAAATCTCGCAGAGGCAGTTTTTCGAAAGTCCCTTGAGCCATCATGCTCGGGAAAGATGGGAAACAAGAACGTCGCAGAAGTACTTGCCGAAATAAGCTCAGAGACAGTTTTCCGAAGTCCCTTGAGCCATCACGCTCGGGAAAAACGGAAAACAACTCTCGAAAGATTTCCTAAGTCTCTTGAGCAAACATGCTCGGGACAAAAGGAAAAGAAGGAAAATTTTTTAACTAAGGAATTTCCGAAGTCCCTCGAGCGAACGTGTTCGGGACAAAATGGAAATGCAAAAGCATGCAAAAAGACTTAGTCAAATTTTTCAGATTTTCCAAAAAGCCTCTGGAGCGAACAGGCTCGGCCAAGGGAAGGTAAAAGAGTTTCTTTGATTGCAGGTTTTCCGAAGTCTCTTGAGCAAATGCGTTCGGGGCAATGAAAATAAAGAAACTTGAAGAAACACTTAGCCAAAAAAGTCTTCATTAAGGAGTAAGCTGCTTTACAATAAAGAAGTGCCCGAAGAAGGAATACAAAATAGAAGGGAAGGAAAAGGGGCCCTAAAATAGCCTAAGGGTTCGCGGCGTCCCGAGAGCCACTCGCTTGCCCGCCCTTTTCCACCACCTTTGGCGCTGGAATTGAAGGAGGAAGGTTCAAATGTTCGACCTTGGACCATTCCCACCGAGGTCCCCCAGGAATGTTTAGAGCCTCTAGAAAAGAGAGGTCCAGATCTGGGAACCTCTGGAGGACTTGGTGCCGAGCAAGGCAGAAACCGTCCTGAAAGGCGACCTTGGCCATTTCATCAGACTTGTTCTTCTCGAGCTCAAGGTCGTCAAGCTCGTCCTTCAGGTCCGCGATCTCCTCTTCCAGCGCCTTTATCTGCTCCTTTCCCTTCGGATCCTTCTTCAAGGACACGACCTCGGCTGCAAAGATGTTTTTCTCAGCTGTCAGCGCCAGTATGATCTTGTCAGATTCTGACTTATGCTTTAGAAGCTCCTCGTTGGCGGCCAGCATTCCTTTTATCTGCTCGCCGAGGTCAGCAATCTTCTGGGAGGAGTCCTTCTCAAGTTCTTCTTTCTCCTTCCGGAACTCCTCCCGAAGGGCAGCAACTTTCTCCTTCGCAGCATCCGCTAGCTGCTGGTTTTTGGCGATCAACTCCAGGCGTGTGGCCTTCGCCTTTTCTAAAGTATCTAAGGCCGTGGTTCGGAACACAGCCTCCCTGGCCACCCGAACTCGGAGGTAGCCAGCATACCCCAGCAGCTGCAAAGAAGATAAACGCAAGGTCAGTAAGAGCCAAACACTTAGGAAAAAATTGAAGGAAATAGGTCTGAAGAGTATACCTGAGCAGCATGCTCGGTAACTTTCACGGCGAGATCGTTGTCCTCCGGATAGGTCACCGCAATAGCCTTGAAGGAGGCCTCAGTAAGCACCCCCTTCGAAATTTCCTTCGCCATTTGAGGACAGTCCTCGGAGTACAAATTCATGTCCTCCGTGAACATCCAGAAAGACTCCTTTGGTATCTTCCCTTGCGGGATTTTGGCGTCCCGAAGAGCTCGCTTCCGAGCATGTTCGGCCGCCCAGTCAGGGGTAGTCAACTCCCCTGCGTGGCAAGAATGAGAAGGAGATTAAAGACAAAGAAGCCAATCCAGAAAAAACAAAGGAAGTACGCTTTGTCTGGAAACAAACCTGGTGGAACCTCGACAACGACGTCCTCGGAGTCCTCGGCCTCCTCGGTCGAAATGCCCTTGCCCTTCCGCCTGCGCCGCTCCTCGCCAGAAGGTACTTCTACCACTACATCAAGGAGGGCCTGTGACGCAGTAGGACTTTGGGGAGGGACGTCGGTTGGAGGGACGTCGGCGGAAGCAGGGACCTCGGCCGAATCGACAGGCGGCGAAGTGACAGCAACCTCGGCGTCCTCGTTTCCCTCCCCAATACTTTCCAAAGGAGAGGAAAGAACAGTCTTCTTCGCCCGTTTAGCCAAGGGACCAGCACCAACGGACTTCCGCCTTCGGGAAGCCGCCTTCTTTGTCTGCTCCCCCTTCTCCACTTGGCCGGAGAAAAGGGACTTGTAATAGGCGGCAGTCCCGTCGCCCATCTCTGAAAAAGGAGAGAAGAATCAGCGTAAGTCCGAGGAAAAAACAGCAAAGGAGTAGAAGATGACTCACTTTCGACAAGCTTTTCGAAAGAAATTTCCTCCTTAAGAAGCTTGACCAACCAGGAATCCTTCCCGGCGATGGCAGGAGCTGGCATCTTGAGGTCAGTCTCGTGCTCCTTTACCACCTTTAATTCCCGAAGGACCTCTTCGGTCATCAACTTCCAGTTGATTGGAAAAGGGTAAAGGGCGCGTGGAGCGACCTCGGGATCCCAGTCAGAGACAGCCCGAATGCGGGCGTCGAAATCCGCGAACACGGGAGCCAACTCTGGGGTCAGCAGCATCCTCGGATCAACAACGTCCACATCCAGTGTTCCCTGAGCCCATTTGGTCGGAACGTACGACCAGGCCTCGTCCATCTTCAGGAAGAAGAACTTCTGTTGCCACCCCCGCCAGTTGCCACCCCCGCCAGCTATCCTTAGTGGCGAAGGTGAACATGAATTTCTTGCTCCCGGATCCCCGAGGTAGCATGAAATAGAAGCCACCCTTCGGGACCACAGAGAGCTTGTAGTACTGCATAAAGATTATGAAATGGGGTTCTATCCCGAAGACGCCACACATGCAGAGGTAGGCGTTAAAATAGCAGAACGAGTTCGGGGGAAGCTGGTTCACAGCAATGCCATGAAATTTGCAGAACTCGCACACCATCTTCGGGGGAGGATACCGAAGACCGGCCTTCAGCTGGGCTCGAAAAACGGTAACCTCCTTACTATGGTTTGAAAAAGCATAATGGCTAGAACGAGGCAGCCTAGTAATGGCGTAAGAGGGAAGAAAGAATTTTTTCTTCCACCTCTCTAACTTTGCAGGGGTGGTGCAACAAGGATGGGCTAAAAGAGGCTGCCAGCTCTCAGGAATGGGCATTTTCGACATGAAAACGAGTTTGAAAACGGAAGAAAACAGTTTCCAGAGAAAAACTCAAAAGAACAGAGGGATCAAAACGCTCTGGAAAACAAAAACCCACCGAAAGATTTGCCAAAATCTGAGGACGCCGTCGTGAAAGTTGGCTGGAAAAAAGCTCTGATTAAGGTAGCTCCGCCACAGAAAGCAAGAAAGTGCAAGAACAGGGGCAAAGCAGAGAAAAGAGCAGAAGAAAAAGCAAAAGGAACTTATGATGGAATGGGCTATTTATAAGCCAGAGGTGGGTAACCGAAACATCGTCATAAGTACCCTTTGGAGGCAAACCGTCGCCGTAACTGCTCTCTGCACCTGAAAAGGCGCGCCCTCTGTAACCGACGCGACTCTCCTCCAATGGCAAAGCGCCACGTGTCAACCACTGCGCAAAAATGGGGGACACGTCCTCCAAACGTCCCTTGAAAACTGGGACACGTCTTCTGACATCCCTGGAAAACTGGGACGCGCCGCTCAGACTGACACGCTTGGCCAAACAGACCTGCAGAAACAAAGAGCAGGCCAACTCGAGGACGCCAAGAGACAGGCTATGGCCGAACAGCCCATGACCTTCGGGCAAGAGGTGTATCTTCGGCACAGGCTCCGCCTCGAAGACACCAAAGAACAGGCCAAGGCCGAAGAGCCCATGATCTTCGGGCAAAAGGCGCATCCTCGGAACAGGTTGAGCTTCCAAAGAGACTCCCATAAACAACCTCGGAAAGAGATGCAAAACCGAAGTCTTCACTTCGGCTTTCCAAAGGGGGGCATGTGATAGCCAAACGCTATCGCCTCTATCTGGCCGAACTCCCTGCCACAAGAATGGCCAGAAGAAGCTGGCGCTACCCGAGAAAAGGTGTGATCATGCACCTCGGGAGATAGCCGAAGAGCTCCGAGCCCGGCACGCCAGGAAAACCTGAGGACACTACTTGCCCCCCCAAGGTTGTGAACAGATCGCCTTCGGAAAAGCGGCACCAGACATAGCGAGCCGAACATGATATCCCCGAAGGCGGAACTCCCTGAAACTGGGAACCCCCGAACTGAGGGCTTGTTTCCCGAAGAGGCTCTGTCCGTACCAAAGGACGACCTCACCCAGGGACCTCGGGAGTACGGCAGGAGCATTTATGGAAGCATTTAAGGAAGCCTCTGACACGTCCTTTCACAGACATCACAAGCCGCCTCAAAAGGCGCTCTGACACACGGACGCCATCAGAATCACATCATGGCCCATCTCAGCACATGGCTCAAGGCAACCTGCTACCAGCTATCTGTCTCCTACGCCCAGAAATTCAGGAACATCCGACCGAACACGTGTCGCGATCTGAACGGGCTAGGCACTCCTATAAATACCAGGAATTAATACTTGGCAGGAGGTTGGTTGGCAAAACACTGCTCCCACACTCTGAGAAAATTACCAGGCAAGACTCTTCAGCCCTGTGTGCTATTACCTTTGCCTTTTTCTCAGCCAACCACTGACTTGGGCGTCGGAGGCTCCCCCCCCGGAAAAACACTCCGGGGGCCTCCTGACCCTTTGTTTCTGAGCTTTCAGGCACACTCCCTTGGGCGATCCACCCTCCAGGTGTTCTTCCTCCCAGAAGTCTTTCCACCAGTCACCATGACTATAAACGATGAGGCTCCACGCCATCAGTTCCCTTCTTCGTCAAACACCTGTATTCTTACAGATGGTTGTACAACCTCGACAGGGATAATGGCCACTATGCCAAAAACGAGTGAGAAGGGTGTCTCACCTGTGCCCCTTCTTGGAGTTGTTCGGTAGCTCTACAGCACACTCAGAAGCTCTCCTAGCCATTTTCCCTTTGCTTCCTTCAACCTTTTTTTCTGACCATCTTTTATCATTTCGTTAGACACTTCCACTTATCCAATGCTCTATGGATGGGCAACCGCGGTGAAGTGCAATTTTATCCAAAGATAGCCTGTGAATTCCTGAAAACCTTTATTGGTAAACTGGGAGCCATTATCAGCTACTATCACCCTCAGTATGCCAAATCTGCATATGATGTTCTTCCAGACAAACCTTTGTATGTCCTTTGCCGATATTGCTGCTAAAGGCTTTGCCTCAATCCACTTTGTGAAATAATCTACTGTGACCATACAAAACTTCACTCCTCCTAGAGCTATCAAGAGAGGCCCAATGAGGTCAATACCCCAAACAGCGAAGGGGAAAGGGTAGTTTGCCGAAGTTATGACTTTTGACGGTAGTCTCTGGATAGGAGCGTGTCTCTGGCACTTGTCGCATTTCTGGACGAACTACCTCACATCCTTCCTTAAGGTAGGCCAGAAATACCCTTGGTAGAGTAGTACCCCGGCAAGGGCATCAGTTCCGATGTAAGAACTGCATGCCCCGTCATGGACTTTTTTTAGGACCACCTCAACATCTTCTTCGCTGATACACCTCTGTAACGGACTTGCATACCCTTGTTGGTACAAGTCTTCTCTGATCAGGAAGTATCTTCCTGAGTGCTGTCGCACTCTAGCGGCTTTTAGAGGATCTTTGGGAAGTTCCGAAGTTGTGAGGTATTTCTTGATAGGATCTTTCCACCCTATATCCGAGGTTGCTACGCACATTATTACTGTGCTCTATTGGCAAAGTACATCGGTGGACTCTTTTGCTCTAGCCAAAGTATCCACCTCCACATTTTCTTGATGAGGTACATTTTCTATCTGTACCCTGTCGAATTCCTGGATAAGCCTTTTTGCGAGGTCGTGGTACTCTGCCAAGTTCGGGTCCTTCGCCCCGTAGTCCACCGCCATCTATTAGACCACCAGCTGAGAATCGTTGTAGGCTTTCAGATTTCTCACACCAACTCTTTTTGCCAGTCGTAAGCCTGTTATGAGGGCTTTATATTCCACGACGTTATTGGTGACGTTGAGACCGAACTTAATGGAATTCGAAGCTTCTATTCCTTCGGGCCCCCGCAGAATTACTCTGGCTCCTTGATGTTCAAAACTGGAGGCGCCATCGACAAAGAGTGTCCACTCAGGTTCATCCTTACCGAGGTTTTTCGGGGTATCCTCAGTTTTTGGTACTTCGGCAATGAAATCTGCCAATGCTTGGGTCTTTATTGCCCTTATCGGTTCATAGGTGATATCGTATTCACCAAGCTCGATGCACCACTTTGACAGTCTTCTAGAGTGGTCTACCTTTCTCATGACATCCCTAAGAGGTAGGTTACTTTGAACAATGATAGGATGTCCTTGGAAGTAAGACCGCAGCCTTCTACTTGCCAATACTAGAGCATAGATGGCCTTTTGCAGGAAGGGGTACCTGACTTCAGCACTGTACAGGGACTTGCTTATGTAGTATATCGGCCACTATTTTCCTCCTTCTTCCTTTACAAGTACTGAGCTTACGGCCTTTTCAGTGACGGCGAGGTAGAGTACAAAAGGTTCTCCTTCAAACGGCTGTCGAAGTGTCAGCAGGTGGTTAGGTAGCTCTTGAGTTCGTCCCAAGCCTTTTGGCAATCTTCATTCCAACGTGTTCCTTGGAACCTAGGTTACCTTCATTCTTTGCAGCTTTGGTGAGTACTTTGAAGAATGGTCGAAACCGGTCCCCATATCTAGAGATGAATCTGCTAAGGGCCGTGGTTCTCCTAGTATGCCTTTGCACTTCCTTGGTCATTATGGGAGTTCAGGATCCTAGCAGGGCCTTGAACTTTTCAGGGTTGGCATTGATACCTCTTTCGGATACCACAAACCCGAGGAATTTGCCAACCGTTACCCCGAACACACATTTCTCAGGGTTAAGACGAATCCCGAACTTTTGAAGTTGGTTTAATGTTTCTTCCAAGTCTACGATGTGACTGCCAGGCTGTTTGCTTTTGACTATCATATCATCCACATTTACTTCCATATTTCTCCCAATTTGGGAGCTGAATACCTTGTTCATCAGCATTTGGTATGTTGCTCCCGCGTTTTTAAGGCAAAAGGGCATTCTTACGTAGCAGCAGGTACCAACCTCAGTTTTGAAGGTGGTTTTTTCCTCATCTTTGAGATTCATCCAAATTTGGTGATATTTGCTAAAGGCGTCGAGGAAGCTAAGCAGGCCATATTCAATGGTGGAGTCTACCAATTGGTTTATTGGTGGCAGAGAGTAGGAGTCCTTCGGGTAGGCGTCGTTTATGTTTTAGAAGTCGATACACATTTGGAGTTTATCATTCCCTTCCTTGGTGGCAACAACAATGTTGCTGAGCCATTCGGGATACTTGACCTCCCTTATTATGCTCACCTCTGTTAACCGTTGGACTTCGATTTTAACAAAGTTGTTCTTATTTGCCGAGAGGCTACATTTTTTCTACCGAATAAGCTTCACCTCCGGACACACTTTAAGGCAATGCTGGATTATACCAGGGTCCACCCCAAGCATATCATTCGGAGAGTAGGAAAACAGATCTTTGTTCATTAATAGAAGGGATAAAAGCTTTTCCTTGTCAGCTTCGGCCAATTTTTTCCCCACTCGGGTACTTTGGCTTGGGACAAGCTCTACATTCTCTATTTCTATTTTTTCAGAGTCACTTTTTTCTCCTCCTATTGCCTCTTCGCCGACCATGCTTCTTTCTGTTGAAGTCTGTGCATGAACTTTCATTAGGCTCTGTCTTGCCTTCACGAAGACTTTCCTTACTTCGGCTTGATCAATGAATATTTCTACGTCCCCTTCCTTTGTGTAATGCCCATAAAATCCGAAGTAATTAAACCACGGGATATGAAGAATTTTTTTTCCTAAATTGGGAATTAAGTTTATTGAGTTCGGGAGACACTAAATTAAGTGGGACCGGGGAGTATGATGAGTGTTAGACACTCTCAGAATTTAATCTTGGCTTAGGCCAAACAAAATGATGAAAATTAAGGTAAGGGACTCAATTGGACAAAGGGGACTTTTGGTGGTTGGGCTCAATTGCCCAAATGTGACGAATTAAAGGACTAAGATGGGGATTAGCCAATTTGAAGGCATTGGATGCCATGGCTGCCACCTCCCTCCATTTTTTATTATTTTAATCCACCTCCCATCCAACTCATCACTTAGGATTCCTTCCCCCACCTACTTGTCCCCCCACTTTTGACAAATTCTCCCAACTTTCACCAAACTCTTCAAATTTGTCACCTACTTTTGACTATCTCATCCACCACCCACATAAGTCTTCCAATTTGTCACCTACCTTTAGCTATCTCACCCACCACCCACACAAGTCTTCCAATTTTTCACCTACTTTTGACTATCTTACCCACCACCCACACAAGTCTTCCAATTTGTCACCTAATTTTGACTATCTCACCCACCACCCATATAAGTCTTCCAATTTGTCTCCCAATTTGTCTCTCACTCACTCCCATGTGAATCACATTCTTTCACTCTATATATACACCCATGGTTGGTCATACAAGTTCCATTTTAGTTTTCATTTCACTCATTTTACTTACTTACTCTAAAACACTCATTCTCTCCTCCTAAAGCTCAAACATTTCTCCAACTCTTTCTCCCACAATACCATTTGGCAAAGTATTGTTCTTTGCATTCTTGAGTGTGAAGCTTGTGTCCTCAATGTTCATAAGCTTCTAAAGCCTTCCAAGATAAGGAATTCAGTGGTGGATTCAAGAAAAGACGAGCGGGAGCTATAAGGAAATCAAGCCGAAGGATTCAGCCATACCTCATTTGGTTAAGGATCTTAAGCTGGAACACAAGTTTTAGTTACAACAAGCAAGGAAAAACAAAGAGCCAAGCTTCTAAAGCTTTCGGGCAAGAAAAGTTACTAATGGTTTTGGTAAGGATTCCTATACTCTTTGAGTATTCAGGGCCTTGGGTGATGGATATTGGATGCCATGTGATCCCAAAAAGGCTACAGAGGGCTATGTTTTCTTGCTTAAGCAACTTTGTGCTTGCTAGCTCTGTGCAAGCATTATGGCTAGGAATCGAGTGGGCCAACTTAATTCCCAAGCATAAAGAGCTCAGATTTTAAAATGGGTTAATAAAATGGTTAACCTAAAAAATGAGAAATATGGATCATGCTTGCTCTGCCCTTCAGGGGGATAAGGTGTTAAGTGCTGTGTGTGTGTTGTGTGCTTCTATGTTTAGTTGTGCATGCTAACCCCCGATTATTATTATTATTGTTATATGCATGTACCTGTATCTTCTTTGTCCTAGTGTTTTCATTGCAGGAGCATAGAATATTTGTTGCCATGTTATTCTTGGCTATGTTAGGCTTTGGAAGCCATATGTTAGGCTCTGGGAGCCATATAGAATCCTTACTGAGTTTTACTCACTCACCCTTCTCGACTTCATGTAGGAAAAGGAGTACCTGAAAGGCACTAAGGTCAAGAGTATTTTATACTCTTTCTGTGGTAAAGGTATTATGCATATGTGTGGTATGTGCTTAATATTCTAAGTATTCTAAGTGTTATGGGTTGCTTGTGTAACAGGCTAATAAGAGTGGACTTTATGTGCAGGGCTTGGAGTCTAGATTGTGGGAACAAAGTCTCTAAGGTGGAGCTGTGTTCTATGTGTGATTTGCCATGTATAAGCATGAGCTATGTATTTTCGTTTGTCTTAAAAATCAAATTTGTGTTTTTAAGTGCTTATGGACACTTTCGTGTACTTAAGTAAACATGAACTAAAAAGGAAATGCATGCCTGTAACGAGCTAAAATGGGAACCAATGGAATTAAAGACATGTATGTGTTTATGTGCAATAGTGGGTTACCAAGACACATATGAGTATGCTAGATGTATGCATTATAAACAAGTTTTTCAAAACTTGAGTTGGTGTTTTGGTTGCCATGCATGTACTTGGCTAGTTGAGTAATGAAATGAACACACAAGTTCCACATAAGTACTAGCTTGTTTCCGAGAGCACAACATAAACCTTTAGGTAAGTAAGTAACGAGCTAGTACTAGTAATATCCTGCGATTCATGCCCGTATGTTTGGTTTTGTTTAAATGCCCCTTATATGGAATTTTGCTGCATGTTTAAGTAATTAGGCCCGAATGGGCTAGGGGCTAGGCTGGGCGTGACACTTTGTGCAGAAGGTGACCGTTAGGTACTTCACATCTGGGCGAATGTGAAGATTTCCTTCTGCCTGCCTTTCGAGGATGGTGTTGAATGAAGAAGGGACATTTATGACGATGAACCTTATCATTGTGGAGCCAAATAGCTCTTTCTTGTTCTAAACCAAAGTTCCCCTTACCATCAAAGGCAGATTGATCTTCCTGAGTACAGGGAGTTTAGAGGGACCTATGCTGAAGGTAGGGGAGGTAATGGGTTTAAGATCAATCTTGGAGATGCCCAAGTTTGGCTGCAAGTGGGAGAACAAAATGTCGGCATTGGAGCCAGCATTGATGAGCACTCTTTTGACGTCCCAGCTCCCTATCCTTGCCATGATTATGAGGGGGTCATTGTGAAGGAACTTCACGGCAGACCTATCTTTCTAAACAAGCTTGTTCGATGGGTTTCCGAACTCCATCATTGAGATTTCCTTGACTTTCCTTTACATCCCGGCCGAGGGTATCCCAGTGGTGATTGTTTGGATCACTCCCACCGGAGGTGGTGGATGCTTTCTGGGACTTCAGTTCCGATGTCGGTCAGAATCATAGTACTCATCTTCTTCTTTCCTTTCTTTTTCCCTTCTACCTTTGGGTGATGGCATATGCAGGTAGCGCTGAAGTTGCCCCTGCTTGATTAAAGATTCAATGTACTTTCTCAGTTGGAAGCAGTCCTCAATGTCATGCTTGTGGTCTTAGTGGAACTAGTAGAACTTTTTCATGTTCTTTTTGTTGTCTAAGGTCATGGCCTTCGGTCTCTGAATCGAAGTTCCTTATCTCTCCAAGGCCATCAATATGTTCATCCTTGTGGTGTTCAAGGGAGTGAATGACATCTGTTTCTTCCCCCTTTGTTTCCCAAGTCTGCCCCCCCTCAGTTAGGTACTGAGGTTGGTGACTCTGACCCTCGGAGTGATTGTGATCAGATTTTGGCCCTCCCATCCTAAGCTTTTCAGCCGTCATGTGTTGTTCCACCCTTCAGTAAAATTCTCCGAGGGTGTCAGGGGGATCCTTGGAAAACTTGTAGAAGAGTTGTGAATCTCTTCGAAGTCCCTTGATCATGGCGAAGAGGCGGGTTTCGGGTGGAAGTCGGGCACACTCAGGGCTTCTCGGTTGAACCTCTTCACATAGTCCCAATTGGTCTCCGTATTCTTTTGGGCTATGTCAAACATTTGGACGGGCATCTTCGCCGTCAATCTACTTCCAATGAATTGCTGAGTGAATGTGGCGGATAAATCCTGGAAGCCCATTATGGTTCTGGGAGCCAGGAAGTTCTACCATGCAGTTGCCGGCCCTGGAAGGGTGACTTCGAAGCACTTGCAGAGGGTGGTTTCATTAGCATCGTGCAACACCATGCTGCGCCTATATTTTGTTAGGTGAGCTTAGGGGTAGCTGTGCCCATCATATGTTTCCAAACGCAGCACTCGGAAGTCACTTGGCATAGGTGCCTCTACTACTACACGGATGAAGGTGACTCTTCTCCGGTGAAGGTCTCTAACAACCTTGACCAGACAGGTTTTCGAGAAATCTATTTTTCCACATTCTCCAACCTCTTTAGAATCTTTTCCATGAGGGTGGTAGTACTGTCTTCTCCCCGTTGCCTGGTAGTCACCAGCAACAGAGAGCAACGTCTTCTTTTTGGAGAGTAACATCGTTAATAGGGGGATTGAGACTACCCATACGGGGATGGACTTCACCGGCGAGAAGACCTGGGCTCCTTTAACACCATTTCTCCAGCATGACATCCTCTGGAGGGTACGTATGACTCATCATGAGAACCCCCGCTTCTAGAGCTCCGGTGAGGTAACCTTGGGCTTCTCTCTTGCTAGCTGCTAGGAGAAAGTGCCTTTCCCCCAGTAGGTGCTTGTGACCGCCTTTGGTTGAGCTGTTGAGTCATTTCAGCCATAACAGAGCGCTAAGAATCTCATAGAAAGCTCATCGTGACCATCAGAGGATGTTCATCCCCAGGTAGTGAAGTCTCAACTACAGGTTGTTCAATCGTTGTTTGAACTTCTAGCATGAACTGGGACTTCAGGAGTCCCTTGTCCTTAGAATGTCGAGTCTCAACAATGGCGACCTGAGAATGAGTTCCCACAAACGGCGCTAAATGATGCCCAGTGGCATCCTTGTTGTATGACATGCTGGCCTGAAGGAAAGACTTCCGGTGTGAAGATGTCTGAAACACTTAGAAGAACAAGGGTTAGGAGCTCCTCGGAGTGTGTTTCTGGGGTAGGAACCTCCGATGCCCAAGTTAGTATTTGCGGGTGGAAGTAAGGAGCAGAGAACAAAGAGTAAAGAGTGTCTCATGTGTTCTTACCAAGGTCCCTCCCAAGTATTTATAGGAAGATGGAGGGAGGAGGCCGTTGACATAGCTGGTCCAGATCATGACACGTGTTCAATCAGATCCGATCCATACCTTCAGAGGTAGGCATCTCTAGCTAGCTATAGACCATTCTGGCTAGAGGGTAAGGGCGAGTGCGAGGTCTCTCTATCAAAGGCTCATTAACTGTTTTTTTCGTACCTCCGTAAGACCCCTTCGGGCAGAGATTTTGCCCAAGAGCTATTGGGGAAGGCCCTTCTGTGAAGTTGGTCACCTTCGGGAGACTTTTTGCCAGCAGAGGATGTAGGATCTATTTTTCCAAGGTTGGTATCTTCGTAAATCCAAAGGTGGTTGAAGGCACCTTTTTCTGAGGTTGGTCATGTTACCTTTCCAAGGGTGGTGTTTGAGTGTGCTCCGAGGTCAAGGCTATGTTCTTATTGAGGGTGGTTTCATGAAAGCTGATCAGGAGATTTTGGAGGCCATAGCTCTTCAGCAATTATAAATGAAGGTTATACTCTTGAGCAAAAGAAGATAGAAGGGAATTGAAACTCTAAGTGTCTAAAGAAATCAGCAAGTGGTTTTAAGCATGTAACATTTTTAATCTAACACATTTGAAAACAAAATAAGTTAATGGAAACAATTCATTCATGGCTAACTACTCATATCTTTTAAAGCTCTGAAGAGAAACATCAAATGTTTATGGAAAGGAAAAAGCACAAACTATACGTAATTAAAAGCTCACTATGCAACCACCCATTCATATCACAAAACCATGGAAAATAGAAATTAATTGAAAATTTATATGATTTTTCTTTTCCTTTTTGTGCATCCTCTTCATGTGTCTCAATTTTCAGGAAGTGTAGCAACATGAGCACCATCAATACCAAAGTTGTTTAGCTTAACACAAATCTAAGGTGATCTTTGAACACACTCATGCTTGCCTTCAAAGAAGATTTCTGCATACTTTAACTCTATGAAATAGTAGAATAGATAACTATTCAATACAATTTTTGTTTTCTTAATTAATCAACCATATTTCTATCAACCAATCAAACCACAAAACCAAGCATAAAAATCCACAATCTAGCATGTTTTGAAATAGTGTACTAAGCACATAATTTCAATGCAAAAAATTTGCAACTCAAGGCCAACATCAACTAGCTTGACAATAAATTGAAAAAACATTGGAAACATTATTTCAATAAGTGGAAGATTGAAAGAATCACTTACTTAATACTTAAGTTAAGAACTCAAGATCCGTAAAGTAACAATCACTCTTTTCATTTAAATCATGCTCAAAAGTATGACTCTAGAAAAAAATAAAAACTTTAGCTCAAAAATAAAAAAATTGCAAGTAAATTGCAAAATAAATAAAACCTAGCACCTATGCTACCCAGTCCCCCATACTTAAGATATACATTGGCCTCAACGCACAGTCATGAAAACACACTAACTGGACAAAAAGGGTATTATAAATGGATATCGCCTAAAAAAATTTGATTTCCTGTGGCACAAGCATATAGTTCCATGAGATGGAAAAAATTTTGGCCTTGGGTTTGGTGCACAAAAGTTTACAAAAAAACAAATGAGATCATTAAAGTAAAATATAATAACAATAATGATAAACATAAGCACATATAATCATAAAACCAAAAACTGGTAGCAACTGATGCTCCAACAACACTAAAATACAAAAAAAAAAAACATTAACCTGAAAGAAATAAGTATCCACAAGAACACTAGACTAAAATGAATCTCCTAATATTGTCCATCATGCATCAATGGCCTTTGGGTTAGCCTGAGATGATCTCATCACTAAATGGTCTTCTACGGGGATAGTAAGGGTGGTCTCCATCTATGTTGGCATCAGGAAACCATTAGCAGCTCAGATCTTTACAGCATACTCCACAATTGATGGATCCTCATGCATAGCTTCAATAGTCCCTTTAGCTCCACAAACCTGCTACTCTTTTCTAATCTACTCCAGCTACTTGGCCAACTCTATAGCTACATAAAGAATAACATTAACTCTATCACCTTTGACTCATTCTGCTCTTGTTTATGGTACCTCTTTATCTCACTCCTGATCATCCAGTATACCTAGGGGCAACTTAAAGTAGTCATCAAAATCATCACCCTCAGCCTCCTAACTCCCCTGGGTGTTACTTCTGCTCAAAACAATGAAGGTACATAAAAAGATGGTCCAACTCCTAAAGCTCCATTGTGCGCACGATATGCTCACAACCTCTTCCAAACTCATGGAACAGTGCTCCGATGATGAAATCCAGCTCTTCAAGTCCACCAAATTTAATGGTCACAAACTCTAGTCAATTAAGAATCAACTACTATCCAACATAAACCATCTCTATTATAGGGGTAGTAATGGGTGCAGACATGAAAGTACCCAAAGTCTTCTCTCTATCAACATCAACAGTGGCCTGATCCTTTGCCTTTTGCTCCTTCTAACTTCGAAGGGTGTACCTGAAAGTCCTATCTAGAAAAGACCTCTTCTTTAGCATCTACATAGACTTGAACGACTTAATATAGCTAATTTTAGGGTGCATGCCACTATAAGATACTTGGCTAATGAAATAGTGTAAAGGTTCTTAACCAATTGGGTCATGAATGATCTTGCATTGTTGACACCTATCCTCAGTTTACAAGTGATGTCACAAATGAACCAGGTAAAGGAAAAACCTATATGGCACTGGACTCTCCTGATCATGTAGTAAAAGTGAAATAAAATCCCTCATGTCGACAACACTAGTACCATTTCCCCTCCATGTAATAGAGTGCGTGAAGGAAATAATGAACATATTTGACTATAGGGGATCAAAATGTGAAGGCGTTTGACTTTGACAGTTAGGAGGCCATCCTCTCAGGACTAAACTCTGTCCAAAACTCTACAGGAGTGAGAGCACTGCTATGAAAGTCACATTTGGAGCTCTCATGATCCTCTGACAGGATGTGCTCCTGGGTGTGGAATCTACATCTCTACCTAAACTCATCCAAACTCATCACATAGTTGGTCTTAACCACCTTGAACTTTACTTTATTTACTCTAGTCTAGCTAATGTTCTTGGTATCCAACGCAAATGTGTGTAAAAAGTACATGGTCAACTTATTGTATGCCTATTCTTGACAATCAAAGATGGTAAAACACCCATTAAACTCTATAAGCTCTTTCACCTCTTTATCTAAACCAAGCTAACTATGTGCATTCCAATCAATGCACTTGTTTGGGGAGAAGAGCTTCTGCAGTAGTTGGTTGAACCGCTTAATTTGGAAATCCTCCTTGTATTCAAGTAATAATTTTAGGTCTTTTTCGGCCTCTAAAACCCTACTTCAAATTGGTAGATTCGATGGTTGCTTAGTCATTCTAAAAATTGCAAAAGATTTTTCCCTATGTCAATAGTATTATTAATTTAATGCTAAAAAAAGCAACATGTACAAAATCAAAAAGCTTCCACTAACACTAACTTGAAATTCTAAAGCATTAATTGTTCCAATTTAAACAAGGTGCTAAAATTCTAAAGCATTAATTGTTCCAATTTAAACAAGGTGCTAAGATGATCAAGCTTAATAACCAAGAATCAGTCCATGAATAAAAAAAAATTCAAATTAGTATAGCACATAATAGATGCTACATAAGCAACCTAATTCATTATCACACCAAAATTCTACCAAGTCCTAAAATTCTCAACAAAAAATATAGGTTTGATCTGATAATCAAATTCAAATCACAAGGTCCGAATCAAGTTAATACCCTTAAAGAATTAATAATGTCAATCAAATTGCATGAATAGAATTCTTCAATTCAATAACTAGTCAATGCCTTCTATCTTCCAAGAACAAAAGCCAAAGTTAACCATAATCTAGAATCAAGCCATAAATTCAAACTCAATGGAAACAATATTTCATATCTTATAACATCAATCAAAACATACCCATTGCAAAAAAAATCTAAATTATCCATAAATTTGAAATAAACTAGAGAGAGTTACATGCAAAGAAAGAAAACAAAAGAGAAAGAGGTAGAAATTGATGCAGTCAAACTCTGGGAAGATCATCAAGTGAAAAGAAACCTTGCCAATGGTTATAAAGGCTAAGGTGAAGATTTTAAGGCATATGTAAGAGGTAAAATGAAGTTTTGTGTGAAGGGGACAATTGGGGTGGTCACTATTCATAGCCCCTTTCTTATTTTTAAAAGGCACGGTGACAAACATAGGCAAGTCCATATCCGTGTGATTAAATTTTAGATGACCATGCTCTTGAAAATGGTCATGATCATGACCATGTTCTACATTTGAACGCTAAAAATTTTGAAAAATAAAGTTGGGTCAAGGTCTAGGTCACGAGTGTGGCACTAATTGTTTTCGAGTAACACATTTCTGAACATGGTCATGATTTTAACCACTATGATTCTAACCATGATAAGGGTTTAAAGCTTAAAAGTTTTGGAAAAACAGGAAATTCTCAGTGATGGTGACAAGCATGATAACAACAATGTTCAGTGAACATTCTTCTTAGTGCAAATGTGTTTGTAAA
This sequence comes from Aquilaria sinensis, assembly GCA_005392925.1. Lineage (NCBI taxonomy): Eukaryota > Viridiplantae > Streptophyta > Magnoliopsida > Malvales > Thymelaeaceae > Aquilaria > Aquilaria sinensis. The sequence goes on along the minus strand of SMDT01001568.1, from coordinate 65,575 downwards.
TGTGTATATTCTTTGGAACTTTCTTGATAAAAGCAAACACAAATTCAAACATGGGCATGTCAAAGATTGTGTTTGGCCTACTGAAGGTAAATTTTCAAAATCTTTTAAAAATCATTTTTCAAACTTATTATGACCTTGAACATGGGCATGTTCCGAAGTATGTCAAGTGCCTGAAAATTAAAATTTTGGAAACAAATATTACTTGGTCTTGGCTAGAGGTACGACTACTCTCTTCTTCAAGAATTTTTCTTCCCATTTAAACCTATTGTCCTATGTGAAAGCACATTCAATTCATATTAATAATCCTCAAGGACATTCAAGAAAACTAGCAAAAACTCAACATGGAACAAAATTAAATAGAACTAAGTAAAATGATAATAAATAAATAACTCACTTTGGGTTGCCTCCAAAGAAGCACTTGGTTTAACGTTGTCTACTCGACACCTTCCGTTGTAAGTCAATGAGGCTCTTCGTTCCTTTCCAAAATATTGACTTCCACGTTACCATCTACCTTTTGGCAAATGGTTGGATTTTATGGTCATCTTCAATTCAATTTAGTTTGGCCAGTAACAGACTTTATCGCTTTTCTGGAATCAATTTAGTGAGCTGTCCTAATTGGATCTCCAAATTTTGAATGCTTGCTTATTAATTTCTCAATGACAATTCTATTAACAAATCATGAATCAAGATTTTGGATGTGCTTGGATTATAATTCTTCCACACTTGGTTTTCTCTCCAACGGTGATGGTGGTTTGGGTTGAAAGCCAAGCAATTGCTATTTTCTCTATTTACTGCAAAAAAATTTTGGTCGGTTCCTCCAACCTAGATTATAGGTATTATTATATGGGTTGTTTTGAGGTCTTGAAGGAGTCCCCATAAAATCCATTTGATCAGTTTTACTCATCTAGTTGTATGTTTGACAATAGTGACTCGAATGACCATCTCCACATAAATCACGCTGCATCACTATAGTTTGCCTTTGAGAGCAATAGAAATACCGTCGATTTTCTTCATTAAAGCTTCCACCTAACTAGCTAATGTAGAAACTATATCAAAACTGTAAAATGAAGCTACTTTGCTTAGTTTAATTCAAGAAGGTGATTGTCATTGACAGTTATTCATCACCATTTCCTTAATAAGTTCCTAAGCAACTTCTGGTCTTTCATTATTGAGAATGCCACCAATTGCTACATCAATCTTTTGCTTTGAAGGATAATTCAACACATTGTAAAATGTCTAAACTTGCACCTAAATGGAAAGTCTATGGTGTGGGTGTTTCCTCAATAAATCCTTATATCTTAGTCTCATATAGTCTTTTTGAATCCAATTGAATAAAAGTAAAAATATCTTTATGAAGCTTTGCAGTCTTAGCTAGAGGAAAGTACTTCAACAGAAACTTTTCAACTAAAGCATTCTAAGTAGCAACAAAACTTCCCAAAAGTGAAGTTAACCATTGTTTTGCTCTTCTCCTTAATGAGAACAGAAATAGCCTAACCTGAATATTGTCCTCACTATCTCCATTAATTTCAAATGTATCACAAATCTCCAAAAAACTAGCAATATGGGCATTTGGATCCTCATCCACCAAGCCATCAAATTAAACACAGTTCTGAACCATCTAAATAATATTCTACTTAATCTAAAAGTTGTTGACATTGACTGAAAGTTTAACAATATTGGATTGTGTCCTTTTAAGTGTCATTTTGGCATAATTAGAAATAGTTCGAACATGACTCAATTCCTCCATGATTGCTATGCTTGATTTTCTTATTATTCCTTTATTTCAAGAAGTAATGGCTATAACCCAAGGCTCCTCGTGCGATGAAGCCTTTATGAAGTTCTTTCAAAATCTAGGTCAATGTTCCAAACTTCACTCTGATTGCTTCAATTCAAGCACTAATTCTCCTATAAGAAAAGATTAAAATAATAGTAAATGAAAAAATTACCAAAACTTAAAATTTCAAGTAGCAATCTTAACTATGTGCCCAGCAATGGGGCCTATTAAGTCCATGGCATGTCTATCATTTTAGTCACATTTGGTGTACTTCATAACAATAATTGCTTGAATTTAGTGTCCTTTTATTTTTATTCTTATGTTTTTTCAGGCAAAGACAATTGGAGCCAAAGAGGGGTAAATTGCAAGCTATTTTGGACTTTTTTTTTTGTAGATTCAGGCTTAGCTAAAAAAATTTTGTAGCTGTTCTTCTTAGCTTTATGTCGGTTATTGAATCATCTTAATCAAATAGCTGTGTACAAAGTTGTGGTCAAAATATTGAAAGGTGTCAAAGTTGGAGAGTCCTAGCACCGTGGTGCCAAGACCTGCTCTATTTATAAAGACTCTTGGCCATTAGCTAAATAAATGCATCTTGTTTGACCCTAAACCCTCCAAACTCATTTTTTGGCTAGCTTTCTTAGGGTTTTTATGGATTAAGGAGCTAGGAAGCTAATTTTATGGAGATTCTTGCTTGGATTAGAGTGGCAGCTCTTCTACAACATAGATTTGTACTTGGATTTGGTTCTACTAACTCTAACTCTTTATTTCTCTTAATTTGATATTTCTATAAATATGTGTGGATTTGTTGTTTCTATGGATGTTGTGAACCATTTGGGAGAATTTGATGCTTGTAAATATATAATCCATTAATTATTTCCATGATTTGATGGCTTTCTTAGCTTGTGCTTCAATGTGTTCTTCATTTGGTGGTCACTTGTGTTGAACAACTTGCTAGACTTAGGAAATCACTTGGAAGAGTTTTCCTAGATTGGAAGAGGGCTAATAGAGACTAGGTAATGGTAGATTTAGGATAATCATCCTTCCTACGATGCCTTAGAGGAGAACTTGAGCCTAGGGGTTCCTAGGACAACAGATATGACAGGGACATCTAACTGGGTTATAAAGAGGTAATTGGCCTTACCTAAGGAGAGGAGAGTTGATACTTTAGAGTTTTCTAGCCTACAACTATCTTGAAGTATGATTTGGGTTAGGTAAAAACTTGTGCCAATGCTATGTCTACAGAGCAACTCATTTGGATAGCACTCCTTAGAAACCTTATAAATATGTGCTTAGGATAATTGTGATGTTTATTTGGTTTGGTGGTTGGGTGATCCATAATTTTGGTAGTTTAACCTTTTATTCCCTATTTCCATGGTCTGTATGCTTTAGTTAAAGTGAGGTTATCATACAATTCCCTATAAGATTAACACCTCACTCACCATTACTATAATTGACACTGTACACTTATCGGCAAGATTGGAGTTAAGGTTGAAAAGGTTTTTTATCAATTTCTGTCTCATGACAAAGTTTTGGTGCCATTACCAAGGAATTGTTAAAAATGTTGATCATTATCATTATGGTGGTCTTGCTTTAGACTAGAGTTATGTTTGCTGCTTTTATATATTCTTTTTCTTTTCTTTTGTTTTAATAGTTTTAGCTAGATTTTTTAACTACTTTTCTTACAATGTAATACAAGTGGTGGAAAAACTTCTCCATTTTTAGGCAAATTCTGGACAAAGTTATTTTAAGTTCCAAGTTACAAGCACAACTTGCCTTCTTTCCAATTAACCAAAACTTCATTTTTTTCACTACATGCATCAATTTTTTGCTTTTCTCATTAAAATTCATGTTTGTAAGCATTTCAACTTATCCTTTATAGAAGTTTCTTCAAATTCATGCTTTGAGACATCATAGTGTTGAGATGTATTATTCCTTGATGGATGAATGTACCATGTATGCTAGAAGAGTTATCTTGGTTTTTATTTCTTAGTTTGCATGGATATGCATGGTATGATGTTATGGATATTTAGAAGGTAAAGGCTATTGTGTGATTGCCTTAAGGTGGACTAGCATTTGGATATAAAAATATCATTATTCATCTCTATTAGTATCCTTGTGCTTTGTTTGTTGGAAATATAGGGTTGAGACATGTTATTGCCTTAATGTTGCATGAATTCTTGGTCGTTTAGTATTGACTACTTTTTGGGAAATTTGCCAATACCTTGTGTATTTTTTCCTTTGGATTTCTTTGTAGGTTCAAATCTACATAGAAGTCATTCAGGAGACATTTCACCCACCATTATTCTTCTTTGCTAGATTCCTTGTAGCTACTTCCCACCTTTACAACCATTCCACCACCATTACTACATTGTTGAATTAGTAGTGGTAAGATTCCTTTTTTTTTTTTTTTTAAATATTGGGGACAATGTTTATTTTACATTTGGGGGAGGGAATCCTACTTGAAGATTTTGTTATAATGTTTGCTTTTGTTTTTCTTTGTGTTGTTTACTTAAGTTTTAGATAGTTGTGTCTAGTTACTTTTTACTAGTGAGTTAAATTTTGGATATTTTTGTAATTTTTTTTTGTTTCCTTCCAAATTTTCATATTCTTTATTCTTTTTGTTTTGATTTTTTCTATATAGTTGTATATAAATAGATAACTTATTCATCTTTATTCACTTTAGGTTGCATTTAGTTATGTTTAAGTTCAAGCCAATGAGAGAAAAAGATATGTATTACTATGCATTGATTGTTGTAATTCTTGGATATTTTTCATCTTGTATGATTTACCCAATTTGAGGTCTTATTAAGTTCATATTTCTCTCATTATATATTCTACACAGTACCAATATGTTTAACTTAGTGGTTGATTCGAATGAAATATTTTGTAATTATTGGGCTATAGAACTTTCTTTCTCTAATATTTGTTTGATTATTACTTGAATTAAGTGTTAGTACTTACCTTGTTGAGTCACTTTGGGCGTTATTTAATTGAATAATGTGCTTAAAAGATTAATATCATTTTTTCTATGCTCTAATGTTTCAACTCACTTAGTAACCAAGGGTCTTGTCCTAAGGCAAGAGTCGGTCTTCATGTAAAACTTTAATTTGAAATATGAGTATCCAAAGCACTTTGAGTATGTACTTGTTTAGTAACCCGGGAGTCTTCTCCTAAGGCAAAAGTTGACTTTCACATAAAACGGCAAACAACAACTCAAAGAAGAGTAATAAGTGAAGAATATATTCAAAAAATAAGAAGAAAAAAGGAAAAAAATGGAGGAAGAACAAGAAGAAAAGATAATATAATTGAAGTGAAGAAAGTGCTACAACTTGTAAAAGGCCCTTTTTCACTCCACTTGTTAAGTTCTTTCAGTTATCAAGTTATATGAAAACAAATTTTAGAATTGGAGTACTTAATGCTAATCTTAGTGTGAAATAGTCCATTAATTAACATTTACTAATTTTGAGTAGCACTAGTCTAAGTAGATTTATTAACATTTACTTAATGCTAATCTTAGTGCGAAGTAGTCCGTTTATTAACATTTACTGATTTTGAGTAGTACTAGTCTAAGTAAATTTGGTCATCCACACATTTTCATGTAGGAAACTATGAAATTAGCAAAAAATTGATTAAGTCAAGGGTTCAGACCAAAAATATATAAGAATCACTATGATCATTGTATTGTTTTGATTTTTGAGGCTTGACATCTGTTACCACCTCAACAAATTGGAAAATTACAGTATAAAGGCACAATGATTATAAACCATTATATAGCATGATTTTTCATGTAGTCAATGGAATGTGAGGGGGTAAAGTGTGTAATCTACACCTCCTTAAAAATTTCCACACAATGGTTACTTGATCCTCAAGAAAACCCTAAGGGATTGCTTGGTCAACAAGTAACCTATAGACTTTATTGTAAGATTTCAAAACTTGGGAACTCAATTGTACAACTTTGAAAGAAGGGTTTTAAAGGGATTTGAATAATATGGAAGCATTTTTTTTTAGGCTAAATTGTATAAAGGAATCAAAGGCTATTATTCAAGAATGTAGGACAACTAGGTTTACAATTCTTCAAAAACATAACTTAAGGATGGGATGATTTTTGAAAAGAGTCAAAGATGGTCATTTCTAGCATTATCCTAGCCTTTTATTTCCAAGTTCTAAGGTTAAAAAGGTAGGCTAAATATTAGCAAAAAATTCTTTTCTTAAGGCATACTTATAGTGACCAAAGTGAGGGTTAAGGTTAAACTAATCAAGTCAAGTAAAATATCTTGATTTCTTGCCATTTTCTTGGCCATTTTTGCCCCCACCAGACACAACCTGTTCCTTAGCTCATCCATAAGTTTCCATAGCCACCATAGGTCAAGCTCATAAGAAATCACAAAGGAAGGCAATCGGATTCAACAAGAAAGAGAAAAACCCTAATTTTTGGGTTTGTTGTGTATCTCTTGAAGATTTCAGCCTTCACAGCTTAGGTAAGGGTTTTATCTAGGTTTCATGGATGTTTACTATTTAATACTAAATTTCAAACATCCATGAAGCTACGACCCTAAGCTTGGAAAATAGCCAAGAGCTTGATGAACCAAGTTTAGGTTAAGGGGGAAATTGTACCTAGGGTTTCAGCCCTACAGCTTTGGTGTTCTGTTATGGCAGTGAAATTTAGGGTTTCTAGAGCCCAAGTTAGTACTAACTAAGACCAATTAACCTCATAAAACCAAGCATTAACTTGAGGAAGGCTTCCATAGTGATTACTTAATTTTTATTTGATTGTTTATGAACTAACCCTAATGTGTTTATTGCTGCCAACATTACATTTGTTTGTTGCTGTGTTGTTTATGCATTTGGATGGCTATAATTGTGTATTTGTACTATATTTTTGTGTTTTAGTCTCTTTGGATTTCAGGTATATGACTAGAGTTTGAAGATTTTTTTGATAAGCTGTTACTAAGTTTCATTCAAGAAACTTACCCCTTTTCTGTCCATTTCAGGAGCACCTAAAAGTGATCATTCAAACTAATAGTTTTTGTTTGAATTTCTTCATGAAATTTTAGGGATCTTGACTTCCATATGTTTAGTTTTAATTGGAAATTTTCATGATTTTTGTATTACATTAGTTATTTTTAGTAATGGTACTTTCTGCTTTACGCAGCAGCTGATACTTTCAAGTTTCTAGAGTGCTTAGTGCTTTTGAAGTTCTCCAAGAAGCTTAGTGTATGTATTAACTAAGTTATGGCATATATGTAACGCACAGATGCATGTAAATGAGTTGGGTATTCTGTATGTACATTGTGTGAATGATATATAGATCAATGGAGTGTATTTTGAAGTGTGTGTGTAATTCTGTCCATATTGGTTCTCATAGACTATTTTGAAGAGTATGGTATTTGATACTTATGTAATGAATTAAAATCTAATAGAATGGTTTCCCTATATGTCTAAGACAAGTATGGAATTGCCCATGTTGGCCTTGTACCTAGACATGAAATGTATTATTTTTAAGAAATTTTGTTTGGGCATTATGGTCACTATTTGCACAAATTTGGTACATTGTACTCCAATAGCCATAATTTTATGTACTTAATGATTTTGGTATGAAATTTTGACCACACCTATAATATTTTAATATGAATAATTTTAATTTTGAATCACTGGATTTGGTGCCTAGTAGCAAGAGTTATGTCATGTCAAAGTTCACTGATTTTGCTGGGTACTGTTCATATGGTCAATTTTACCCTGTCGAGTGTAAAATCCATAATGACAATCTTAGATGAATTTAATGTCTGAAAGCTATTTCCCTATCAATGTTTAGGTTTATTAAAAGGTTTAAAACCTTTAGGATATAAGAGGACATGGGTAGAATTTACTTGGGCACGGTATGAAAGTTTGGACACATGAATAATGGGCACCAATAGCACCAAGTGTGCATATGATTGTACATGCAGTTGGGGATTTTATTCAAATTCCATATTGGCCAAAAATAAAGAATTTAACTATCATCATTACTTCTAAATGAAATTGTATGTGAATATGTGTGTGATGGTTGGGCCAATATACATATATTTGCATAAAGTGAGCATGTTCTGCTTGGCCCACAGGACATGTATTGTCTGGGACTTGAGCTCACAAAATCTAATCACTGTATAGCATCACTCAGAGTGGTAACAACATGCATTATGACTAGTGCAAGTAACATCTATGATTAGATGCATAGTTAGTGTAGCTTAGGTCATTATTCTTCATTGTTTATTTTGTATGATTGTAGTATTAGCATAACTTGTATGTTGAGATGAGCTTGTTTGATAGGAGAGGTTAGGTTGATTTATTCATTTTTACATTCTTTACATCATTAGTTATTCATTATTCTTTTCTTTGCTTAAGATGAGCAAAGTAATAAGTCTAGGGTGTGTTAAGTCAATGGTATGTCTATCATTTTACTCTCATTTGGTGTACTTTATAACAATAATTGCTGGAATTTAATGTCCTAGTTTTATTCATATGTTCTGCAAGTGAAGGTAGTTGAAGTCAAAAGGAGGTAAATTGGAAGTCATTTTGGACCTTTTCTTGACAGATTCAGGCTTGGCTAAAAGAATAAAATTTGTAGCCCTTCTTTTTAGCTTCATGTGGGTTCTTAACTTGTCTCAATCAGATGCATGTGTGCAAAGTTATGATTAAAATACTAAAAGTTGTCGAGGCTAGAGATTCCTCATACCGTGGCACTAAGACCTACTCTATTTATAAACACTTTTGGCCAACAGCTACACAAATGGATCTCTTTTGACCCTAAACCCTCTAAACTCATTTTTTAGCTAGCTTTCTTAGGTTTTTTATGGATTAAGAAGCTAGGAAGCCAATTTCATGGTGATTCTTTCTTGGATTAGAGTGGGAGCTCTTTTACATCATAGATTTCTACTTGGATTTGGTTCTCCTAACCTTAACTCTTTTTTTCTTTTTGATTTGAGACTTTTGTAAATGTGTAGATTTTTTATTTTTATGGATGTTGTGAACCATTTGGGATGATTTGATGCTTTTAAATACATAATCCATTGATTATTTGCATGATTTGTTAGGTCTCTTAGCTTGTGCTTAAATTTGTTCTTCCTTTGGTGGCCACTTGTGTTAAATAACTTACTAGACTTAGGAAATCACTCGGGATAGTTTTCCTAGGTTGGAAGAAGGCTAATAAAGTGTGGGTAACGGTAGATTAAGAAGAATCATATTTCTTACGAGGCCTTGGAGGAGAACTTCAGCTTAAGGGTTCCTAGGAAAACTAGATAGGGTAATGATATCTAATGGGGTTCTAAAGAGCTAATTGGCCTACCTTGGGAGAGGAGAGTTTATACTTCAAAAATTTCTGGCCTACAACTATCATGAAGTATGATTTGGATAAGGTAGAAACTTATGTTAAAGTTATGTCTATGTAGCAACTCATTTGGATCGCACTCCTTATTAACCTAATAAATATGTGTTTAGGATTGTTGGGATATTTTTTTGGTTTTGTGGTTTGGTGATTCAAAATTTTGGTAGTTAAACCTTTTATTCCTTATTTCCATGGTTTGTTTGCTAGCTAAAGTGAGGCCATCATACTTTGGTATTTGATAGAATTCTTTCTTATACAACTCCTTATAGGATTGACACCTAACTCACCACTACTATAATTGATACCATACATTTATGGGTGAGATTAGACTTAAGGTTGAGAAGGTTTTTTATAAACTTCTGTCTCGTAGTAGCGCCAAAAACTTGATGGCTCCAAAACTGCACCAATAAAAATTTGAAATTATGGAACTTTATGGAAATCGCACCTATCAAAATAGTATAGCATATGGTATGCATCAAGGTAGTATTCCACAAGAATAAAGTTGTCTACCCTATTCAAACTTTTTCTATTGCTCAGTCGATCAATTAGGGAGATTGTTTAATTATCCACTAATAACAAAACTATTGTGGTAAATAAAATTAATCTAAAGCAACAAGAAAAAAATAAGATGAATTAGTTGTAATGGCCTAAACCACCCTTAACCTGTGCATTTTTATGCCATTAAGGGGTTTAGTAACTTAAGTGTTCAATTGAAGCTCATAGGCAGCTCAAGTCATGACACCCAGTATACTTAGCCAGAATTTTAACTTTTCATTAGCAAAGGTTAAGCAAGGATGATCACATTATTCTGGGCTATAAGTGGGTTTCCATTTTGCATAAAAATCCAATTTAAACTAGGTGAAAAAGTATTTTATTAATCAAACAAGACAAAACCATGTTGCATAGTTTATATTTGTCAACTTTTGGTAGGCTAGGCATTAAAAATTAGTGTTTGAGCACTAGTACACATACATGCACATCTCAGCCATATGAACTATTCATTGGTTCACTAGTTTACACTACCACATCAACTTTATATTACAAGCCTAAAAAAGTTATCATAAAAGTCTTGAGGAGCAAAAGTGAGTCATACTAGCTAGGCCTAACTTATGCACACATCTGGTTAATGTATACTTTAGCCATCTGTGAACTACCTAGATATAGGCTCATTCTAACTTTAAATTTCACATGCCAAGTAGGCACCCAACCATAATGTCTAGCCTTCTTGTATATTAAGATGGACAGACAAGCAGTTAATCCCAGCATAGTCATGAAAGCCTACGACCACAAACACATGGTTATTCATTGAGCATAATGGTTTACCATAAACAACAGGCATCCAAGCTGATAGCCAAAGGCTATTGCCTCCTCGGTAGTAACTCCCTGCCAGAATATTGGCCGAGGAGTCTGACGTCACCCAAGAGAGGATCTTTTCACTGACCTCGGAAGGTGCGAAGTCAAACACTATGAGCTCGAGACTTTGGTTAGCTCGTCAGGAATTCCGAGGACAACACCGTCTCCATCGAGGGGCTAAACTGACCGTCTTCGGGTAAGAGAGCCATCTCCCTGAAGCAAGGGAGAATCTCCCCGAAGGAAGAGGCCCCAAAGAGGTCTTCCTCGAACAAGAAACACCTGAACGAGGGAATCCCCGAACTATGGGTGTGAGTCCCGAAGAAGGTGTTCATCAAGGGCGCTCCCAGAATTATGGGATAGATCCCGAAGGAGGTGCTCGCACCGAAGGACGGATAGAATCCGAAGAGGGTGCCCGCACCGAAGGGAGACCTCGCCCAGGGGACCTCGGGAGTACGGTATGAGCATTTAAGGAGCCTCTGACATGTCACCCACAAGCCCTACACGTCACATCTGAACGGCGAAATGACACGCCGCAGCCGCCCCAGTCCTGACACAACCCGTCCGGGTCCAGGGCTAAAAGAGGCTGCAAACGGCTGCCTGTCCCCTAGGTCCAAAGAGACAGATCAAATCCGACCGAACACGTGTCATGATCTGAACAGACCAGCTACTCCTATAAATACTAGGAAATGGGACTGGGCAAAGGAAGGGCATTTTCCTCTCTCTGAGAAAACACAGAACAGGCAAGACACTTGATCCCTTAGTGTTCTTCCTCCACTCTCACTCAGAAAACTGACTTGGGCGTCGGAGGGTCCTCCCCGGAAAAGCAAACCGGGGACCTCCTAACCTTTTCTTTGAGCTTTTCAGGCGCACTCAGCTGGGAAACCTGAGCTCCAGGCGCTTGCCTCCACAGGAAGTCTCTCCACCTGTCAACATGACAGCAAACGAAGATGCCTTGGGGCATCATTTGGCGCCGTCTGTGGGAAACCACTCCCAGGTAGCTGTTGTCGAAACTCGGCGTTCGAAGGACAAAGGACTCCCGAAGTCCCCGTCCGCGCCTGAGACCCAACCAGCTACCGAACAAAGTCCCCCAGAGACTTCCTTGCCTGAAGAGGAACGCCCTCTTGTCATCACCATGGGTTTTTTAAGAGACTTTCAGAGGTCTGTTGTGGCTGAAATGACACAACAAATAGACCGAAGATGGCCGCAACCGGCCCAGGCGCAAAAACCCACTTCGCCAGCACGACCTCGGGAGAAAAGCCCAAGGGCAACCCATCATAGCTCGGGAAGTGGGGAACCACGAGAAGAATCCTCGACAGATAACTTGCCCCTCGGAGCACGGCTGGCGGAAAGAGCGAGGTCTGAACGACCCGAAGTCCCGTCCAGAAGAAGTTTATCACCAGAGGCAAGGTCCCCCTCACCTCGGTATCGAAGTCGCTCTCCGAAGAGACGGCAACAGTCCTTTTACCCAAGAAGCTCCAAGCACCAGGAAGAGGAGCCCAGTGCTACGCTCCTCCTGGAGAAAGTCTTGGCAAGACTGGAGAGAGTGGAACAGCAGGTGGCACGCAAGCCTGTTTGGGCCAGGCTAACTGAAACCGTCTCTGGAGATGAAACTCCGTTCGCCCGAACAGTGGTCGAGGCGGCCATGCCAAGTGACTTCAGGCTACCTCGGCTAGAGACCTATGAGGGCCGGACTGATCCCCAGGCCCACCTAACAAAGTACAAACGCAGCATGGTGCTACACGGGGCTGATGATGCTACACTCTGCAAGTGCTTTGAAGTCACCCTCGCAGGACCAGCAACTGCCTGGTACAATTCCCTGCCTCCCGGAAACATCAGGGGGTTCCAGGAGCTGTCCACAGCGTTCACCCAACAGTTCATTGGGAGCAAGCCGACGGCGAAGATGCCCGTCCAGATGTTTGACATAGCACAAAGAAACGGGGAGACCATCCGTGACTATGTCGAGAGGTTCAACAGAGAGGCCCTCAGTGTTCCGGACTTTCATCCCGAAATCCGAATCCTCGCCATAACGAGGGGCCTCCGGAGGGATTCACACTTGTTTTATGAATTCTCCAAAGATCCCCCGGACACGCTGGGAGAATTCTACCGAAGGGCTGAACAACATATGATAGCCGAAGAGATGAGAATGACTGGACCGAAGGCTGACCATATCCACGCTCGTGGCGAAGGGTCTAGCCAGCAAGCCCGGTGTCCAACGGAACAGTTAGGCCGACCTCGGAGAATGCGAGTAGGAGGAAGGAAGCCCCAAAACTTTACACCTCTGAGCACCACGAGGGCTAACGTCCTCATGGCATTGGAAAAACAGGGGGCTCAAATCCAACGACCGAGGGGCATGACTGCTGACAATAGAAGGAACATGAAGAAGTTCTGTCAGTTCCACCGTGATCACGGTCATGACACCGAAGACTGCTTTCAGTTGAAAAAGTACATTGAATCACTGATAAAGCAGGGCCAGCTTCGGCGTTATTTGAGAATGCCTTCCCCGAAGGGGAAAAAAGAGGAAGAAGGAAAGCCTGATGACGAGGATTACGATTCAGACAGGCGAAGGAACCGAAGTCCGAGAAGGCGTCCTCCACCTTCGGCAGGAGTAATACAGACGATCACAACCGGGCTTCCATCCTCGGAAAGGAAAAGAAGGGCCAGAGAGATAGCGGTGATGGAATATCAGAGCCCAACAAAAAAGTTGGCCCGCCAGGATGGCTCCACCATCGTATTTCCCCATGACGATCCATTGCTGATAATGGCGAGGATAGGAAACTGGGACGTCAAGAGGGTACTGCTGGAAGATGGGTCAAACGCAGACGTCTTGTTCTCACATTTGCTGCCAAGCTTGGGCCTATCCAAGAGTGACCTCAAGCCTGTTACTTCACCCACGTTCGGCGTAGGACCATCTGAGCTACCTGTCCTCGGGTGGATCGACCTCCCCTTGATGATGAAAGGAACTTCGGAGAAAGGAACTGCTGAGTTGTTCGCCTCTACCATGGCAAGGTTCATAGTCATGGACGTTCCTTCGTCATACAACGCCATCCTCGGCAGACAGACACAGGGAAATTTGCACATTCGCCCTGATGTAAAGTACCTGACCGTCACCTTCACCACCAAAGAAGGAGACGCAAAAATCTTCATTGATGAAGGCGAGGTGAGAAAGGTGTTCGTCAGAGCACGAAAAGCTCCAGCAAGCAACTTAGCACATGCTGTAGAAGCAAAAGAGCTGGAAAGGGGCGATGCAGAAGATCCCACAAAAGCGGAAACAGAAAAAGTTGAGCTTGTCCCAGGCCATAGCACCCGAATAGGGAAAAGCATGGCCGAAGGAGACAAGGAAAAACTTGTATCTTTTCTGCTCACAAATAAAGATCTGTTCGCCTACTCACCGAAGGACATGCCAGGGGTAAACCCTCGCGTAATCCAACATAGCCTCAAAGCGAGTCCGAAAGTAAAACCTGTCCGGCAAAAGAAACGGAGCATTTCAACTCACAAAAGTGACTTCGTCAAGACCGAAGTCCAGCGTCTGATAGACGCTAGCATTATCCGGGAGGTAAACTACCCCGAATGGCTAAGCAACGTGGTAGTTGCCACAAAGGAAGGAAGTAGTAAGCTCCGGATGTGCATCGACTTCAGAAATTTGAACGATGCTTGCCCGAAAGATTCATATCCTCTTCCGCCAATAGACCAACTGGTAGACTCAACTGCCGAGTACGGGCTCCTAAGTTTCTTGGACGCTTTCAGTGGTTACCATCAGATAAGGATGGACCCCGAAGATGAAGAGAAGACTGCCTTCATCACCGAGGGAGGAACATATTGCTATATCAGGATGCCCTTCGGGCTCAAAAATGCAGGAGCCACCTACCAGAGGCTGATGAACAAGGTCTTCAAAGACCAAATGGGGAGGAACATGGAGGTGTATGTTGATGATATGATAGTCAAGAGCAAACTGCCTGGCTACCACGTTGCAGATTTAGAGGAAACCTTCCAAAAACTCAGAACCTTCGGGATCCGCCTTAATCCTGAGAAGTGCATCTTCGGGGTGACCTCGGGAAAGTTCCTTGGGTACATGGTATCCGAAAGAGGCATCGATGCTAACCCCGAGAAGATTAAGGCTCTGCTTGAATTCCGAACTCCTGCCACAGTCAAAGACGTGCAAAGACTCACCGGAAGAATAACCTCTCTGAGCAGGTTTATTTCCAGGTACGGAGATAGGTGTCGACCCTTCTTCAAAGTCCTCACAAAGGCAGCAAAGATGGAAGGCGACCTCGGAAGGAATGGTCATCCTTGGGATGAAGATTGCCAAAAAGCCTGGGAAGAACTCAAAGTCTACTTGGCCAGCCTGCCGACTCTGCGGCAACCTCGGGAGGGAGAGCCCCTCGTATTGTACCTCGCCGTCACGAAAAAAGCTGTGAGCTCGGTCCTCGTGAAAGAAGAAAGGCCAAAGCAATGGCCAGTCTACTATGTCAGCAAGTCCCTGCATGGCGCCGAAGTCAGGTACACTTTGCTTCAAAAAGCTATATATGCCTTGGTACTTGCAGGAAGGAGGCTACGGCCATACTTTCAGGCTCACCCCATTATCGTCCGAAGTACCCTGCCTCTACGGGATGTTATGAGGAAAGTTGATCATTCGGGAAGGCTTTCCAAGTGGTGTATAGAGCTTGGCGAACACGACATCACGTATGAACCCCGGAAAGCTATAAAAGCTCAAGCTTTGGCAGACTTCATCGCCGAAGTACCAAACACCGAGGAGGGACATTCATTTTCGGGGGAAGACGAGCCAGAATGGACGTTATACGTTGACGGGGCCTCAGGATCCGAACACCAGGGAGCTGGAGTGATTATCAGAGGCCCCGAAGGCCTAGAAGTAATGAAGGCCATCAAGTTCAGTTTCAACGCCACCAACAACGTGGCCGAGTATGAGGCCCTCATAGCAGGATTACGCCTGGCCAGAAAAATTGGCGTGAGAAACTTGAAAGCCCATAGTGATTCCCAGCTGGTGGTCCGGCAAATGGCAGGGGACTATGGCGCGAAAGACCCGACCTTGGCGAAATACCATGAGTTGGTAACAAAGCTCATTCGGGAGTTCGACATCGTGAAAATCGAGAACGTACCCCGACGGAAAATGCTGAGGCAGACTGTTTGGCGAAATCCAAAACTTGCGCCGAGGTGCTAAGCCACCCCAGCATCGTGGTGTTAAGCATAGCGACCTCGGGGAAAGGATGGAAAGAACCAATCAAAACGTATCTCGCAACTAACACACTCCCCGAAGACCCCAGCGAAGCCGCAAAAGTGCGAAGGCGCTCCGGACGTTTCTTCTTAATTGGGGAAGAACTATATCGGCAAGGATATGCAAATCCACTACAGAGGTGTGTTAGTGAAGAGGATACTGAAATGATCCTCGAAGAAGTTCACGAAGGTGCCTGTGGTTCGCACATCGGAACCGACGCCCTGGCAGCAGTGATACTTCGCCAAGGATACTTCTGGCCTACCCTGAGAAAGGACGCCAAGCAGTTCGTCCAGAAATGTGGTAGTTGCCAGAGACATGCGAACATCCAAAGAACACCCTCAGAGTTCGTGACTTCGGCAGATTGTCCTTGGCCCTTCGAAATTTGGGGCATAGATCTCATTGGGCCACTCCCAACGGCGCCTGGAGGCGTAAAGTTCTGCGTAGTAGCAGTAGACTATTTCTCTAAGTGGGTCGAGGCAGAACCTCTGACAACTATCTCAGCAAAAGAAGTGCAGAAGTTCGTATGGAAAAACATCGTATGCAGATTTGGCATACCGAGGGTACTCGTAGCGGACAATGGATCCCAGTTCGTAGACAAAGGATTCCAAGAGTTCATTAGCGACCTCGGGACAAAAATGCACTTCGCCCCAGTAGCTCACCCCCAAAGTAATGGGCAGGTAGAAGTATCCAACAGGACCATAAAAGATGGTCTGAAAAAGAGACTGAGGGAAGCAAAAGGGAAATGGCCAGAAGAACTCCAAAGCGTGTTATGGAGTTACTGAACGACACCCCGAAGAGCCACAGGGGAAACGCCCTTTTCACTTGTCTTCGGTACAGAGGCCATCATCCCCGTCGAGGTAGTACAACCGTCAATACGAGTCCAAGTGTTCGATGAAAAAGGAAATGACCTCGGCCTGAGAACCAAGCTCGACCTCGTCGGCGAACACAGAGAAGTAGCCGAGCTGAGAAGAAAAGCTTTCCAGCAAAGAGTGGCAGCAGCCATAAACCTACGCGCCAGGCCAAAGGGAATAAAGAAGGGAGACCTCGTTCTCCGAAAGGCTGAATTTGCACCCCGAAAGCCGTCCCACGGGGTACTTCGCGCAAATTGGGAAGGACCCTACCTGGTACTTGCCGAAGTACGAAAAGGAGTTTATAAGCTCGGTGATGCCGAAGGCATAGAATTAAAAAATACTTGGCACTCAGAGGCCTTGAAAAAATTCTATGCCTAAAAAGTTCGGTGGGAAAGTTGTATTCCACAAGTTGGAAAAATTTGTCTAAGTAAAAAGTTCTGAAGAAGTACAAAACAAGAGTCTCACGAAAGCAATCGCCGAGGAAAGTAAAAGTAAGTTTTTCCAAAGTCTCTTGAGCGGATATGTTCGGGACAAAGGAAAGCAAGAGCATGGTTTTCCGAAGTCTCTTGAGCGAATATGTTCGGGACAAAGGAAAGCAAGAGTATGGTTTTCCGAAGTCTCTTGAGCGAATATGTTCGGGACAAAGGAAAGCAAAAGTATGTTCGGGACAGAGGGAAACAGAAGAATCTGGCAAAAAATACTTAGCCAAAGTTGTATCTATTAAGCCAGAGAGTGCTTACAGAGAAGAAAGTTGCTGAAAGACTACAAAAAAGAAGAAGAAAATGAAGACAAAGGGCCCTAGTACAAACTAAGGAACCTCGGCGTCTTGAGAACTGCCAGCCTCTGAGCTTTTGTCAGTAGCCTTCGACGCCGGGAGACAAGGAGGCAGTTTCAAGTGCTCGATCTTGGACCAAGTCCACCGAGGCTCCTTGGGGATGTTCATGCCTTTCAGGAAGGAGAGGTCAAAATTTGGGAACTTCTGCAGAATTTGGTGCCACACAAGGCAGAAGCCGTCTTGAAAGCCCAGCTTCGTCATATCATCGGACTCCCGCCTCTTGACCACCAAATCTGCGTAGTCCTTCTCCAGATCCGCGTAATCCTTCGCCAGATCCTTGAGCTTTTTCCTCAATCCCTTCATCTTCTTCTTCTCTTCTGAAGGCTTCTTCAGAGATGCGACCTCGGCTTCGAGCTGGGCCTTTTCCTCGAGCGTCTTCGCAAGGATTGCGTCACTTTCTGACTTATCCTTTTGAATCGCTTCAACGGTCGAGGTCAGCTCCGCCATTCGAGAACCGATGTCGGAAAGTTTCTGGGAGGTGTCTTTCTCAAGTTCCTCCTTCTCTTTTTTGAACCCCTCCCGAAGTTCAGCAACCTCCTTCTCCGAAGACTGCTTCAGCTGAGCATTTTCGGCTTCCAGCGCTGAACACTGGGCCTTCGTCTTGGTGTAAGCGTCCCAGAGTGACGCCCTCCTTTCTGATACCCGAGCCACCCGAACTCGGAGGAACCCAGCATACCCCATCAACTGCAAAAAAGCAAACAAAGGGAAAATGATGCTAAATAAAGAGCAAAGGTGAAGTTGGCACTGAGAAAACAGTGAAGCGTACCTGGGCGGCATGTTCAGTGAGTTTGGCGGCCAAAGAGTTGTCACCTGGGTAAGCCGCCGCCAGGGCCTTGTAAGAGGCCTCGGTAAGCACCCCTTTACACATCTGCCTGGCCATCTCAGGACAGTCCTCGGAGTACATATCCATGTCCTCCGTGAACGTCCAGAACGGCTCATTCGGAACTTTCCCTGCTGGGACTTTGGCATCCAGAAGGGCCCTCTTGCGGGCGTGTTCGGCAACCCAGTCAGGAGCGGCCACCTCCGCTGCACAATAAGGCAGAAAAATTAGTTAAGGCCAGAAAAGTCTTAAGGATTTGCAAAAAACAAAAGGTTGATTCGAAAAAAGTGCAAACCTGCTGACACCTCGGTAACGTCGTCGTCAAGAATCGACGTCGCCTCAGTAGGGATCCCCTTGCCTTTTATTTGACGCCGCTCTTCGGCAGAAGGGGTCTCCTCCCCATCGCCCTCCAGAAGAGCATGCGAAGGCGTGGGGCTTTGAGGAAGGACGTCGGAAGAAGGGACGTCGGCAGAAGGAACCTCGGGCAAAGGGGCGGCAGGGTCCTCGGGCTCCTCGCCTACCTCCTCCGGAATTTGCGGAAGAGAGGAAGGAGCAGCTTTCTTTGCCCGTTTGGAAGGAGGGCCGCCCGAAGTCTGTTTCCGCCTCCGAGAGGCGGCCTTCTTTGTCTGTTCGCCCCTCTCGGCCTGCCCGGTAAAAAGAGCCTTGTAGAAGGCAGCCGCGTCGTCGCCCATCTCTGAAAAAAGAAAAAGAAGATCAGTGTAAGTCCAAGATGAAGTCATGAAGGGAAAAATGAGAAAGTAACTTACTCTCGTAAAAAGACTCATAAGTCTCTTTCCCCCGAAGGAGTTTCACGAGCCAGGAGTCCTTCCCCGAAGAAGCCGGTTTCGGCATATTGAGGTCTGTCTCATGCTCCTTTACCACCTTGAGTTCCCGAAGGACCTCTTCGGTCATAAGCCTCCAGTTGATCGGAAACGGGTAAAGGGCACGAGGAGGGACCTCGGCAGCCCAGTCAGAGACGGCCCGGATGCGCCTGTTGAAGTCCTCAAAGATAGGTGCTACATCGGCGTCTAGCAGTATCTTCGGGTCAACAACATCCATCTTGAGCCTCCCCTGAGCCCACTTTGTCGGGAAGTGCGACCAAGTCTCCGACTTCTTCAGGAAAAAGAATTTTTGTTGCCACCCTCGCCAGCTGTCTTTGGTGGCAAAGGTGAACATATACTTTTTGCTCCCGGATCCCTGAGGTAGCATAAAGTAGAAGCCACCCTTCGGGACCACGAAGAGCTTGTAGTACTGAAGAAAAACTACAAAGTGAGGTTTTATTTTGAAAACGCCGCACATACAGAGGAAGGCGTTAAAATAACAGTACGAGTTCGGTGGGAGCTGGTTAACGGCAATGCCATGGAAGTCGCAGAACGCGCTAACCATCTCCGGGGGGGGATACCGAAGTCCGGCCTTCAATTGGGCTCAGAAAACGGTGATTTCATCACTTCGGTTGGAGAAAGGAAATTGGTCAGGACGGGGCAACCTCGTCACAGAGTAAGAGGGTAAGAAAAACTTTTTCTTCCATTTCGCTAGCTTTGCCGGAGTAGTGCAGCAGGGGTGAGAAAGAAGAGGTTGCCAACTCTCGGGAACAGGCATGATGAAAACGAGTTCGGGAAAAACAAAGAAAAAGCTTTGAAAAAAGCAAAAGGACTAAAACCCACCAAGGGTCTTGCCGGAATCTGGATTTCTGGAAGCCGTCGTGAAAAGTGGTCGGAAAAATGCCTGAAAAAGGAGAACCGCCGCGGAAAATCGGGAGAGAATTAGAAGGCAGAAGAAAGCAAAAGCAGAAGCAAAAAGAGGGTTATGACAGGACTGGTATATATAGGCCGAGAAGGCCAGGTGAACCGTCGTCATTAGTACCCCTCGGAAGGCGAAGCGTCGCCATAACTGCTAAGTGAGCCTGAAAAGTCGCGCCTGCCGTACTCAGTACATTCTCACCCAGTAATAGTGCGCCACGTGTCAGCCATCGCGCAGCAAACGTGCCGCGTGTCAGCCATCGCGCAGCAAATTGCCGCGTGTCGGTCATCGCGCAGCGAACGTGCCACGTGTCGCCCATCACGTCGAGCACGCCCTCTGACATCGTTTGGTTTAGAGGCGCCGCCCTAGACTGACTCCGCTAGACGCAGGACGCGACGCATGAGCAGACCTATAAAGGCAAAAAAGTAGGTTACCTCGAAGACACCAAAAGACAGCCTGTGACTTCGGGCAGAAGGTCTATCTTCGGTACAAGGTTATCCTATTTTCCCTCGGAGGATACCAAGAGACAGCCTGTGACTTCGGGCGGAGGGTGTATCTTCGGCACAGGGACAGCCTATCTTCTCGCGCCTCGAGGACGCAAAAATGCTGCCCATCGCTACAAGCAGAAGAAGGCGTCTTCGGCGCAGATATCATAGCCACAGGACCCGAAAACCGATGAACCGAAGTTTCTCACTTCGGCTTTTCGGAGGGGGGCCTGTGATAGCCAAAGGCTATTGCCTCCTCGGTAGTAACTCCCTGCCAGAATATTGGCCGAGGAGTCTGACGTCACCCAAGAGAGGATCTTTTCACTGACCTCGGAAGGTGCGAAGTCAAACACTATGAGCTCGAGACTTTGGTTAGCTCGTCAGGAATTCCGAGGACAACACCGTCTCCATCGAGGGGCCAAACTGACCGTCTTCAGGTAAGAGAGCCATCTCTCTGAAGCAGGAAGAATCTCCCCGAAGGCAGAGGCCCCGAAGAGGATCTTCCCCGAACAAGAAACACCTGAACAAGGGAATCCCCGAACTATGGGTGTGAGTCCCGAAGAAGGTGTTCATCAAGGGAACTCCCAGAACTATGGGATAGATCCCGAAGGAGGTGCTCACACCGAAGGACGGATAGAATCCGAAGAGGGTGCACGCACCGAAGGGCGACCTCGCCCAGGGGACCTCGGGAGTACGGTATGAGCATTTAAGGAGCCTCTGACATGTCGCCCACAAGCCCTACACGTCACATCAGAACGGCGAACTGACACGCCGCAGCCGCCCCAGTCCTGACACAACCTGTCCGGGTCCAGGGCTAAAGGAGGCTGCAAACGGCTGCTTGTCCCCTAGGTCCAAAAGCACAGATCAAATCCGACCGAACACGTGTCATGATCTGAACGGACCATCTACTCCTATAAAAACTAGGAAATGGGACTGGGCAAAGGATGGGCATTTTCCTCCCTCTGAGAAAACACAAAACAGGCAAGACACTTGATCCCTTAGTGTTCTTCCTCCACCTTCACTCAGAAAAGTGACTTGGGCGTCGGAGGGTCCTCCCCGGAAAAGCAAACCGGGGACCTCCTAACCTCTTCTTTGAGCTTTTCAGGCACACTCAGCTGGGAAACCAGAGCTCCAGGCGCTCGCCTCCTCAGGAAGTCTCTCCACCTGTCAACATGACAGCAAACGAAGATGCCTTGGGGCATCACAAGCTACACTTGAGTATACATGCACCGCCTAGAATGGTCAGATGCTAGCTCAGGAATCTAAATTCCTTCCTAAAAATTAAGAAACATGGCATGAGTAACTATTACTCAACAAAGGACCAACACATACAACACAAATTACCTACAATGCTATAAGTATTATTTAACATATAAGCACACCAATACAATAAACTCACACCCAAAGATAAGAAAACAAGACATAAGATACAAAGATAACATAATATAACAAAGTAAGGTTAGCACACGCAAACAACCGCAAAAGCATGCAAAACACATGCAACACAACACTTAGCTTTAAAAGCCTAGGGCATAGCAAGCATTCATAGCATTATATGCATTTGATTCAGCCATTTAATTTAAGAAACATAGAGCTCTAGACCTTAATTCAAGCTTAGCCACAACTTGAATAAGATCCTAATGCTTGCCCATAACATAGTCTAGCTAGAAACCATAGTGAATTTGCACACATAGCCCTACATAGAACCTAGGTTCACTAGGCTCTAACCAATCACCTAGGGCAACTCATTTTTAATGAAATCACATATTTACAATCTAGAATTCAAGAGAAAGATTGTTGTTAGAACCCTTACCAAGAAATAAAATTATAGCTTATTGCCTCCCAAGCTTCATCCAAGCTAACCCCTCGAATTTCTAAGCTTACCACCGTTTGTTCTTTTTAGTTTTTCACCCTTTCTTTGCTCATAAAACTTTGGTAGCTCCAGCAGGTTTTCTTCCCTAAATGTCTAGGATTTAAGCTTCTTAAGAGGGTTCCTAGAAGCTACCCATAAGACTTTTTTATTAGTCAAAAGTTAGGATGGTAATCGCTTATGTCTTGGTTGCCAAGGTGAAGTTTTAGTCTTGACTCCTTAATTTTGTTTAGGAATTTATTGTGGTTCTAGTAGGCTTTGTACCCTAATTTTCCTTAGTTTAATGACTTCAAGAGGCCATAAAAAAGCTACAAAGAAATTGGCTTAAATTTTGGCCTATGAAGAAAGATACAACTGGTTGAATACTTGCAGTTAAGGCATGACTTAGCCTTAAGTCCATAATTGTAGCTTTTCTTCCTCGTATGCAGGGGTTGACTTGATTTGGACTTGCTCTTCATTTCTTATTTACCTCACACATTTTTCTCTATTAGCCTTAAGTCCATAATTGCAGCTTGTCTTCCTCATAATTTCCAACATTAATTTTCCAAATAATTTAGCCATCTAATGTTTCATATGGTTTCTTGCATTACAAGCCACACTTAGGCCAATTTTGGTGCCATTGTGCTTCCTTCTTCCTGTTGATTTTCTTAGCTAATCTCACTTATTTTTCTAGCTCATTTGGCCTCACTTAAGCTTAGTCTTTCAAGTCTTACATGTTAGGATCATCTCTCAGCGCGTGGCCCAGGCCAAGAATACAAAGAAAATGTAACAAAAATGTGAAAGAAACATGAAGGACTTGATTGAAAATGTAAATAAGGGTGTAAGTGCAAAATCGAGAAAGTTTGGGACTTAATTGCACATGAAAACCATTTATGTTGTTAATGCCGAGAAACAAAGTTTAAGGACTACTTTGAGTACTCTTTCTAGAGCTAATTTCAGCACTCAGAAAAGTAGAAGGGCTTAGGTGAGCCACGCAATTATTTGGAGCCTTTGGGCTATCATTTGCCCATTTTTAGTGCCATTTGGCACATACCCGGTTAATGCATGCTTCCACTCAAGTTTAGCACATCATTTCGATCAAACAAGCAAAGGTTTCGGCTTAACCGAGTTTAGAGCCTGGGTTGGTGTTCTTGGTGAGCTTGAGACCAAATCCTTGCCAATTTCCAATTGAATGAAGCTTAGAAAGACAAATTGAGTTTGGCATAGTTGATCTCGGCGTTGGGCGATCTTGTGCATCCATTTTCAAGCTCGGACTTGGACAATCAAGGCACAACCGAGAGCTCAAGCACTTGTGTTTATGGGTAAGGCTCATGTCTACTTGAATTCTTGGTAATTTCCCATGTTCAAGTAGTAATGGTGGCTAAGTGATAGTTAAATTTCTATATGATCTTAGTTTACTAGTTGGGCTTATTGAATTGAACTTTCGGATTCATTATGGTTGTCTAGCTAGTCAAGTTAATAGCAAGCACTTAGGTTCTTAGTAAGTTTAGGCCAGCTTACTAATGAACTTGGAGCTCTAGTGGATTGGTGATGATGTTGGATTGCTTGAAGTGCAAGGTTGTGGTGGAATTGTGCTTGCTAGTGTTTCGGCCGAGAAGACATTGTGGTGTGTGTGTGAGTTGTGTGCTTGTTTGATTTGTTTGTGTGTGCTAACCATTTATGGGTAGTGTCATTATGATTATATGCCTCAGTTAGCATGTGTATATCCTATATTTTTGGTGTTCTTGTGTTTTTTTGCAGGTTATATTTAGCTAATGGAGGTTAAGTCTTGGACTTAACTAAATAGACCTTATATGGGTCGTTGTGGACCTTACTGAGTGTAAACTCATGCCCATATTGTTTAAATTTTCAGGAAAGGGTATTGAGCTTGAGTAGTGTGCTTGATTTGCTTGCTTGTGTACCAAGTAGTACACTTATTGCTTGAGGTATGTTGCCAACCGAAACTTGGCTCATTTGGAATACATATGCAAGTCTTATGTTGTGTGCCCGAAACTTATGTTTAAGTTTTGCAGGCTTGAGTAGTTGTGGGACACGTCTAGAGGAAAGATGGATTTGTGGACTTTGGCCCTGATTGTGGTGTTCACCTCCATGACCATAATATGGTCATTGGACTTATGTTGCAGTGTGTGCTTCTGTACTGCACACTTAGGTACCTGCTAGGAGAGTAAGGGTACTTGGGTTGTAATGCATAATTTGGTTAGGTTTTGGATAATGGATGTTCTTGGCATATGGCCAAGTTAGGGGCACCCATGTAGGCTCTTTTGTGTGTATGTATATAGCCTCGGGTGAACTCGGTTTTGTTGTACTATGTTGGATGCTTGGATACCAAATTATGCTATGGATATGTGCATATGGTTATGTGTATGTTGTTTGGAGTTAAACCTCTTGTTTACTTTCTTGGCCGAAAGCTCATGAGCATGAAAAATCTTATTTTCAAAGGTACAAAGATGTGGGCTTCATGGTTGCCATGCATTATATGTAGTACACTTAAAGAACACACATCCTAGACACTTAAGGAAATAAGTGTATGCCTTGCTTGTATTGTAAGTTATCAATTATTGCCTTGCTTGTTATGCAAGTTATGGAATTACAGCCTTGCTTGTGATGCAAGTTAGTGGTTGGGCCTTGCCTTACGCTGCAAGTAATTGTTCTAAACTACTCATAAGTCTCCTGGGGCACTTCCCAGGCTCCCAGCTTAAGAAAATAAGACTTAAATTACCTACCAGAAAGTTGGCCAAAATTAAAAGCAATTAATAACATTTAGAAACACATGTGTTTGATAACTTTCTAAGTAATATATGGTGAGTGGTACTGAGAGTGCATAGGCTGGGCCCTGTGTGAGGTATGACATGCTTTGTTTAGATTCAGAGCCTTAGGTTTGTGTAGCTTTTGATCTAGTGGAGAGTTTAGCCTAGACATGATCCCAAATAGGATTATATAAGACTTGTATTATTGAACATATGTGAATATTTGCATTTAACGTGCAGGATGAGAACAAGAGGCAGGGAAAAAGAATCCCTGAGGCAGGAAGAGGATACAACAGCCCATCCTAAGGATGGAGTGCATATTGAGATGCCTGAAGGCTAGGCAGTTATGCCTGAAAGGCAGGCAGAGGATAGTGAACATAATTTGGCCAAGGAGCCAAATGCTAGGTTCCAAATACCTGGACCCTGTAGGGGTACGCAGGACAGGTTGGAGATGATGATGGAGTCACTACAAGCTACTGTGGCTTAGTTGGTAGTAGGGATGCAAGCCTTCGTTAGAGGCCAAGCTCAACCACAGGAGAACCCAGATCAAGCAGGAGATGGGGAAAATTTTGAAGCAGAAGGGAGGAGGAGGAGGAGAAGGCCTGGCAAAGAGCCAGCAAATTATGACCAATCTAGCAAGAATGGGGAAAACCAAGAAGAAGAGGAAGGTGATGAAGAGAAAAGACATCCTAGGGCTAGAAGGTTGAGGTTAGAAGTCAGACAAGAGCCCAGGATAGAAGAAAAGGATGAGGAGAGTCCAAACATTGAAAAGCTGGATGCTTACATATACTCAATGAGGATTGAGCCTCCTACAGAAAGTATAGCGAGAGGAAGAACCTCTAGAGTCAGAACCCGAGGCACAGAAGTCAGAGAAGAGAGGTCTAGGAGGGGTGGACTGAAGGAAGGCCAGCTGGAGGGGTTCCTGGGATTAAAACCTCCAATCTTGAAAGGTGGATGCGACCCAGATGAAGCTGAGTTCTGGGTGTATCAAGTTGAGAAGATTTTTGAGAGAATGGATGTGTCATCCACTCAGAAAGTACTTCTAGCTACCTTCAGGCTAGAAGGAAATGCAGAGTTGTGGTGGAGAGCAGTACAGAGGACATACCAAGAAAGAAATCAGATAAGACCACCAGCAAGGAGAAGGTCCATGAGGTGGGCAGACTTTCTTCAGGTCTTCCACCAACAATATGTCGGTGAGGCCCAAAAGGACCAGAAGCAAGTGGAGTTTGATCAATTGGAGCAAAGAGACCTCAGTGTTTTGGAGTGCAAGCAAAAATTTAATAACCTGATCAGGTATGCTCCACAGTATGAAGGGTAGGAGGAGCTGAAGACTAAGGTTTCTGAGAGGTTTGAGGCCTAAGTTGAGGTATATTCTCAGGGCAGTTGGGGCTAGGGATTATTACTCTATGATGCAGATTGCCCTAGCATTGGAGCAGGAGTTTGAGGAGCAAACCAGGAGTGGACCTGGAAGTAGGAGTAGATCCTAGAAGGGGCAACATAAAAAGCCAAGAGAGGAGATAGAGCTTAGTGGAGGAAGAAAATAAAGTAAGAAGGAAAAAGGACCACAACAGTATGGTCCTCAATGCCATACTTGTGGGAAGTTCCATGGCAATAAGCCATGCTTTAAAACTTCTGCTGGGTGTCACAAATGTAGGGCACCAGACTATTGGCTCAAAGACTGCCCAAGAATAGGGGATGATAGGAAGTTGCTAGGAAGGTTCAACCCCAGAGGGCAAGCTGGGCAAGTACCATGCCCCAACTGAGGACCCAGGTGCCCATGCTAGGAGGGAGGCAGGCACCAAGGGCACCTCAGGAGCAGAGAAGGCCTAATGCACCCCCTGGTAGGGTATTTTAGTTGAAGACTTCCAGCAAGGTGCAAGGAGCACCAGAGGCCAAGAATACAGGCGGAGAGACTAGTCAACAAAGGACTAGCAGGAGGGCCCTAAAAGGTACTATTTACCTTAATGGCCATTTAGTATCTGAATTGTTTGATACTGGAGCTTCATTTTCTGTGATATCTAACAGCTTGGTTAAGGCCATAATTCTAGAAGTAAAATATATGACCAATATGTACTTGGTTAAAACTGCTGGTAATGAAGTTTTATTCATATACCATATGGTTGAAAACTGTGAAATCCAGATAGATAAGCTGAACTAAGAGTAGACTTGATAGTACTGGATACTTATGACTATGATGTGATAGTAGGCATGAATTGGCTAGGAGAGAACAAAGTAATCATTGATTGTCAAGCCAGACAATTGATAATGCCTGGTTGTACACCATATAACTTAGATAAGTCACTAGAGTTAGCTATGGATTATCAACTTGAAGTGTTGAAACTAGTAACTCCATAAGAGGAACATGAATGCCTAGAACTTAATGACCAGGAAGTAGCTAATGAACTTAGACAGATACCTGTAGTTCAGGGCTTCCCAAAGGTCTTTCCAACAAACCTACCTGGATTACCACCATTGAGAGAAGTGGAGTTTGAAATTAAACTGGTACCAGGAGTAGCACTAGTGTCTACTGCTCCTTATAGGATGCACTACCTAAAATGTTAGAACTAAGGAAGTAGTTAGATGAACTACTTGAGAAAAGGTTCATCAGACCCAGTGTATCCGCTTGGGGAGCATCAGTGTTGTTTGTAAAGAAGAAAGATGGAACCCTCAGACTCTGTATTGATTATAGAAAATTAAATGCATTAACCATAAAGAACAAGTATCCCCTCCCAAGAATAGAAGATCTATTTGATCAGCTGAAAGGAAAAAGGGTATTTTCTAAAATAGATATGTTACCCACACCGGGGTAGTCCAGTTATGGTGCCAAAACTGTGCATTTATACTCCCAGGTTTGGTGTGTCTTGTAGGTCATCAGAACAACACCCCTAGTGTACATACTCAAGTGACCCTCTTGAGCACTATGTAAATACATGCATATTGGTCTAACCATAACACACATATTTACATTTATGCACACTATGGCAGCTAAGAAGGAAAACACTAGCACAAGTCTTACTTTTGGCTTCCATACATTAGGCAATCTTATAAGTTCCAGTGGCCAGCTACTGCACCTGTAACTTCCACTAATAAACTGCATCATTCTAGCCACAAACCCTCCTACTCCATTATCAAGTAAAGACTTATAGAAAACCAAGGAATTTTTTTTTACATCAATAGCCCACCTATAGACCAAGTTATGGATTTTTTAAGTTGGTTACAAAATTCTGACCAAATGAACAGTAACTCAGCCAACTTTGCAACGTCATATCTTTGGCTACAGGGCTCTAAATCCAGAAATTCCAAATCCCAGTTAACCCTCTAGATGTCCTCTAGGTGTGGTCAAAATTTCATACCAAGATTCATTCTACACAGGGAGATATTAAACTTTAGGTCCAGAGTCAAAATTCTGGCAACTTTTGGACCATTTTGCCCATACAATTTTTCCAAACCATGCAAACACTTCATTCACAAGGGGAAAGCCCTCCAAGGCTATCCCATATATGTCCATTACACATAGGAATTACATTCCCTTTCTTTTAACAACTTTATGTGGCCAAAACAGAATTTACAAGTAAGCAGCCCATCATTCACACTTAGGCAGCTTTGCACCACATCACTTACATAGCCAAAACATTACTCAAATGTTCACATACTTGTCTCATTTTACATACACTACATGTACATGCATACATGCACTAAAATATGGTCTTAACTCAGCTAAATACGCACCCTAGGTTACAGGAGGTCCTGAGACACAATGGACTCCAAAAACAGGATGCTGGACAGCTGCTGCACAACACAATAAGTACCACCATTAAAAATACCAAATGTGCTCCTAAAATCACCAAAATTTCCAGATCATAACTAGACATATGGAAGTTCATGTACCTGAAATTTCAGATCAAAACTCAAACCACAAAGGTTAGTTTGAAGGTGATCTTTCAGCTGGACCTGAAATGACAGAATTGAGGGGAGTAAGTTTCATTGAGAAACTTAGTAAGGGTAGCACTTGGATTCAATAGGCAATGTAACCATCATTAA
This sequence comes from Aquilaria sinensis, assembly GCA_005392925.1. NCBI lineage: Eukaryota > Viridiplantae > Streptophyta > Magnoliopsida > Malvales > Thymelaeaceae > Aquilaria > Aquilaria sinensis. The sequence continues at coordinate 36,469 of SMDT01001568.1, read as the reverse complement.
AACCTGCATCCAAAGACACTAAAACAAAAAAACCACAATGCATATATACAAGATATAGCAACCAAATGCAGCAGCCAAACACAAACAACAAACACATGAAATGTGGCAGCAACATATACCATAGGTTAGTCCATAAAACACATAATAAACATAACCAAATCACTATGGCAGCCCTCCTCAAGCTAATGCTTGGTCTTAGGAGGATTTTAACACTAGTTAGTACTAACTTTGGGCTCTAGAAACCCTCACTTTACTGCCATCTTTGTGCACTTCACACTAGGTCACAAAACCTTCAATAAGTGCACTCCGCTCACTAAGCTTGGTTCATCAAGCTCATGGCTCTCTTCCAAGCTTATCCCTAGCTCCATGGTTGCTTGAAAATACAGAAAACAACCCATGAGAGCAAGAGAACCCTTACCAAAGTGGGTAGGCTGAAAATCAAGCTCGATCCTTGAAGTATGGTAGAAATAGCTCTAGTTTGCTTCCAATTGCTTCATTTTGCCTTCAATTTCAATCAATTGCAAGTTTGAAGGTGTGGTGGCTATGAAGGAAGTATGGATGTGTTCTTGGGCTGGGGGAGGACGAAAATGAGAGGGGGATAAGTGATTTGGCCACTTAAATGGCCTTAAATGAGCTTAAGGGCACCAAAACACACTTAACAAGCTTAACCTTGCTTTATGTCATTTTCCTTCTCACTAATTATGGTTTCTTTGTCTTAAAATCATTGGTACACATGTGCCCAACATTTTTGACTAATTATCAAGTCTTGGCTGCCTCCCCTCATGGTGGGATAACCCCACAATTCCACCCTTAGACTTAAGTGAAAAGCTTGAACACCTTAAGGTTTACATTAGGACATTTAGGTCCTTATTGCCTTTAGTGTTTCTTTTGTCCAAACTTGTCTTCCATGAGCAATTTGGTCCTCCAATAGCACTTTCATACCATTCATATCCTTCCCATAACTCTCCAAGTCTCTTTCTTGAGAGTTTTGCAATTGAGTACCCGAATTTCCAAAACCTTACAAAAAAGTCCATAGGTTGCTTGACAAACAAGCAATCCTTAAGGATTTTCTTGGGGACCAAGTTACCAACTTGGAACACTTTTAAGGAGGTGTTGATCATGCCTTTTACCCCCCACACTTCAATCACTATGGTGAGAATTACACAATATAATGGTTTTTAGCCATTATGACACACTTGTAATTCTCCCATTTTGTGAGGTGGTAACAATCCTCCCCCCCTTAAAAATTTTGGTCCTCCAAAATGGCCTTTAGCTTCGGGTATTCTTCAGGATACCTTTCCATAAGGTCTTTTTCAGTTTCCCAGGTTGCTTCTCTTTCAGAGTGGTGTGACCACTGAACTTTAACCATGGGAATATGTTTGTTTCTTAACCTTCTAGTATCCTTGGCTAAGATAGCTATAGGTTTCTCTTCATATGTCAAGTTAGGTTCCAACTGTATGTCTTCCACTACAATAGCATGCTTTGTGTCCAGTAGACACTTCTTAAGCATACTGATGTGAAAAACATTATGAACACTTGACATGCTTGGCGGTAGAGCTAACTTGTATGCTACCTTGCCAACTCTATCCAAGATCTCATAAGGACTGATGTATCTTGGAGCTAACTTGGTTCTTTTGCCAAATCTGACAGTGCCTTTGGTTGGTGCAACTTTCAGCCAAACATTGTCACCAACCTCAAATTCCAAGTCTCTCCTTCTTTTGTTGACATAGGCTATGGTCCTTTCATTGGCTGCCTTTAATCTCTCTTGAATCTTCTTGATTTTGGCAGTAGTCTCTTCAATAATTTCAGGACCCAACTCTAGCCTATCTGAGGCTTCCACCCAACAGTGGGGTGTCATGCACCTTCTTCCATATAATGCTTCATAAGGTGCCATGCCAATGGTGCTTTGGTAACTATTGTTATATGAGAATTCCACCAATGGCAAGTGTTGGTCCCATTCACCTTTGAAATCCAACACACAGCTCCTGAGCATGTCTTCCAGTATCTGTATCACCCTTTCAGATTGCCCATCTGTCTGAGGATGATAAGCAGTACTCAGGTGGATTTTGGTTCCTAGTGCTTTATGAAAAGCACTCCAAAACTGAGCTGTAAATCTTGGATCTCTATCAGATACAATGGAGTCTGGCACTCCATGTAGTCTCACTATCTCCTGGACATACATCTGGGCTAACTTCTCCAAGGAGTCTGTGAGTTTCATAGGTAAGAAGTGGGAACATTTGGTTAGCCTATCCACAATGACCCAGATTGTATCATGCCTTAGTCTGGTCATAGGCAACCCAGTCAAAAAGTCCATGGTTATGTTGCCCCACTTCCTCACTGGTATAGGTAGAGTCTGTAGGGTGCCAGCTGGCTTCTGGTGCTCTACCTTTACCCTCTGGCATGTGGCACATTTGGAGACATAAGTAGCTATGTCTCTCTTCATATTTGGCCACCAGAAGTGAGTCTTCAAATCTTTATACATTTTCTCACTTCCTGGATGGATGTTCAACTTGCTTGTGTGAGCTTCTTCAAGTATTTCATCCCTGAGCTTTGCTCCTTTAGGCACATATATTCGGTCCTTGAAGTACAGTAATCCTTGCTTGTAGGCAAAGGATTGATACAAGGAACCTTTTTCCTCTCCTGAAATCTTTTTCAGATCAGGATCTGTCTCCTGTGCCTTTCTAGCTTCTTCAATCCATCCAGACTGAATTGTCAACGTGTAAATTTGGGCTTCCTCCCACTTATGCCATTTATGCCAAAGGCATAGCAGACTATTCTGCTCATCATGATCAGTTATGGATCCTCCTTTCAAAAGTCCTGTGTACTTCCTGCTCAAGGCATCTGCTACTAGATTGCCTTTGCCCTCTGTGTACTATATACTGCAGTCATAGTCCTTGATGTACTCTAACCATCTCCTTTGCCTCATGTTCAACTCTTTCTGAGTGAACAAGTACTTTAGGCTCTTATGGTCAGTGTAGATCACAAAGGAACTACCCATCAAGTAATGTCTCCATTGCTTCAGAGCAAAAATCACTGCTCCCAGTTCTAGGTCATGGGTAGGATAATTTTGCTCATGGGGTCTCAACTGCCTTGACCCATAAGCAATGACATTTCTGTCTTGCATAAGCACACAACCTAACCCAGATCTAGATGCATCTGTATATATGATGTAGGGCTTACTTGGATCAGGAAGAATCAACACTGGAGCTTCAATCAACCTCTGCTTGAGCTCCTGGAAACTCTTTTCACACTTCTCAGTCCACTCAAATCTTTGACCCTTCTTGGTCAGATGAGTAAGAACTGAGGCAATCATGGAAAAGCCTGATACAAATCTCCTGTAGTATCCAGCTAATCCTAGGAAACTTCTGATTTCCTTCACAGTCTTTGGTCTTTCCCACTCTTGCACTGCCTTGACCTTTTCAGGGTCTGCCTTAAGGCCTTGTGCATCTATGATGTGTCCTAGGAAAGACACTTCCCTTATCCAGAATTCACACTTGGATAACTTGGCATAAAGCTGATGCTGCAACAGAGTCTTTAAGACAATCTTCAGATGATGTTCATGTTCATTTTCATCCTTGGAATACACTAGGATGTCATCAATGAACACAACCACAAATTTGTCCAGATGTGGTCTGAACACCCTGTTCATCAGGTCCATGAAAGCAGCTGGGGCATTAGTCAAACCAAATGGCATGACTGTGTACTCATAATGCCCATATCTGGTCCTAAATGCAGTCTTAGGAATATCTTCTTCCTTTACTCTCAATTGGAAGTATCCAGATCTCAAATCTATCTTGGAGAAGATCTTAGCTCCCTTGAGTTGATCAAACAGATCCTCAATCCTAGGGAGTGGATACTTGTTCTTGATAGTCACTGCATTAAGCTTCCTGTAGTCAATGCATAGTCTCAAAGATCCATCCTTCTTTTTCACAAAGAGAACAGGAGCTCCCCATGGTGAAACACTTGGCCTTATGAACCCTTTTTCAAGAAGTTCATCAAGTTGTTTCTTGAGCTCATTCATCTCTATGATTGGCATTCTGTAAGGAGGTATGGATATTGGACTAGCTTCTGGTTGCAGCTTGATTTCAAATTCAATCTCCCTTTGTGGAGGAATACCTGGCAGGTCTTTAGGAAAGACTTGTGGAAAGTCTCTCACTATAGGTATTCTGTCCACTTCCTTATCACAGTGCAATTCATTCAATGCATAACAGTAATCATGCTCAGAAATCACAGGTATCTCATCTAATACCTCTAGCTCCATGCCATGCATTTCATACACTAATTCCTTAGAATTCACTAATGCATGCACTTCACCATCAGGCAATGTGATTTCCCTCTTAGCACAATCAATTCTTATGTTATGCATAGCAAGCCAATTCATACCCAGCACTAAATCATACTTAGGAATGTCCAACACTAGCAGATTAGTCATAACCTTAGTCTTTCCTACTACTAGCTCACAATCCTTAGCTAGGTCATTAGTGAAAAGACATTGACTACCTGCTGTTTTCACTAAGGATATCCTAGGCATGATTTCAGTAGGCAATTTCATGGCTTCAACAAATTTCCTAGCCACTATAGACACAGATGCACCAGTATCAAATAGAACACTAACAGGCATACCATTAAGGTAAATGTTACCTCTTAGTGCTCCTCCCTGCTCTGATGTCTCTGGCCTCTCCACTTGGAAGACTCTGCCAGCTCTTTGCACTGGAGGCCGAGGCACTGGAGGAACTGGCCTCTGCTGTCCCTCCCTTGGTGCTCCCCCTCTAGGTCCTGCCCCAATAGGCCTTACTGGACCTTGGTCTTCTGGCCTCCTTTGAGCCTGTGGGTAGTCTTTGATCCAATGATCCATGGATCCACATCTTAGACACGCTTGGGTATCAAAGTAGCAAGGTTTCTTTCCATGAAACCTCCTACACTTAGGGCACCTTAGGCCAGGGAACTTCCCCTTAACCTTGCCCTCACCACCAAAATGGGAATTCTTGGCAATTCCTTTGCCATGTGGTGGCTTCTTCTGCTTGCCTCCTGCCTGACTACTTTCCCCTGGTCCACTGGGAAAGTACTTAGTCTCATACTCCTCTTGCTCTACTAATAGAGCTTTCTGCACTGCTTCATAGTATGTAACTGCTCCAAAAGGTCTAACAGCCTTTCTAATGTCTGACTTTAGGCCTCTGACAAATCTTTTGGCCTTCAATTCCTCTAGTCCATGATACTGAGGAGCATACCTCACCAACTGATTGAATTTGTGCTCATACTCTAGGACACTGAGGTTGTCCTGCCTTAGAGCATCAAATTCAGCTTGCTTCATATCCTTGATGGCATCACTGATGTACTGTTCCTGGAACAGCTGTGTGAACTCTGGCCAGCTCATCTCAATATCTCTTCCTGGCCTTCTGCCCTTCTGGAAAGCATACCTGTCTCTGGTGTTTCTCCACCACATCTCTGCACTGCCTACCAAGTTGTAAGTAGCCAGTGACACCTTCTTGGTGGAGCTGAGTGGCATCCTCTCAAACATCTTTTCAATGAAGATTAACCACTCCTCAGCTCTCTCTGGCCCAGCTCTTCCATCAAACTGTGGAGGTCTTAGGCCTTGGAACCTCTCCAATAGTCTGACCTCATCTAGGCCTTCTAGATCCTCTGATCTATGTCTCCTGGATCTGTGAGAGTCCTCTGTATGGTGATGCTCTCTATGATCTCTCTGCCTTCTCCTGGATCTTCTCTCATGGCCATCCTCAATCTCATTCCTAGTGGAGGAATGGTCATAGACTGAGGGATTGGTCCTGGACACCTGACCAATCTCAGACCTTAGTCTTCTTCCTCTTGGATTTCTCCTATCTTCATCTTCCTCCTCAACAGTTTCATCATTTGTGTCTTCTAAGCTTCCAGAAGGAACATATTCAGATGTGTTCCTAGTATCCTCTTCTGGTTGCTGCTGTGCATCCTGAACTGGTTCTGCTAGAGCTACTTGGACTCCTTGCTGTTGTGCTTGAATCAGCCTCATTAAGTTTTCATTGATTAGAGCTAAGTTCCTCTGAAGCTCTAACCAAACCTGAGGCACTTCAGGGTTTGGTACCCCCTGTTGCCCTTGATTCCCTCTATTCTGTTCATTTCTTTGTTGCCCAGAATCAGTAGGAGGCCTTCGGGGTGGTTCCCCTCTCCTTGTGGCAACCATGTTTACTTCCTACATTGATGATCCATCATAGAGCACATATAAAGATCATAGGTATTTCAATGGTACTTGACACTAGCAGCTGACCAAACTGAGTTCATATATGTAGATGCATGCAATGCAACTATATGCTATGTACATGTATAAACCATGCTCTGATACCAACTTCTGTTACCCACTCCGGGGTAGTCCAGTTATGGTGCCAAAACTGTGCATTTAAACTCCCAGGTTTGGTGTGTCCTGTAGGTCATCAGAACAACACCCCTAGTGTACATACTCAAGTGACCCTCTTGAGCACTATGTAAATACATGCATATTGGTCTAACCATAACACACATATTTACATTTATGCACACTATGGCAGCTAAGAAGGAAAACACTAGCACAAGTCTTAGTTTTGGCTTCCACACATTAGGCAATCTTGTTAAGTTCTAGTGGCCAGCTACTGCACCTGTAACTTCCACTAATAAACTGTATCATTCTAGCCACATACCCCCTATTTTATTTGCTCCATTATCAAGTAGAGACTTAGAGAAAACCAAGGAATTTTTTTTTACATCAATAGCCCACCTATGGACCAAGTTATGGATTTTTTAAGTTGGTTACAAAATTCTGACCAAATGAACAGTAACTCAGCCAATTTTGCAACGTCATATCTTTGGCTACAGGGCTCTAAATCCATAAATTCCAAATCCCAGTTAACCCTCTAGATGTCCTCTAGGTGTGGTCAAAATTTCATACCAAGATTCATTCTACACAGGGAGATATTAAACTTTAGGTCCAGAGTCAAAATTCTGGCAACTTTTGGACCATTTTGCCCATACAATTTTTCCAAACCATGCAAACACTTCATTCACAAGGGGAAAGCCCTCCAAGGCTATCCCATATATGTCCATTACACATAGGAATTACATTCCCTTTCTTTTAACAACTTTATGTGGCCAAAACAGAATTTACAAGTAAGCAGCCCATCATTCACACTTAGGCAGCTTTGCACCACATCACTTACATAGCCAAAACATTACTCAAATGTTCACATACTTGTCTCATTTTACATACACTACATGTAAATGCATACATCCACTACAATATGGTCTTAACTCAGCTAAATACGCACCCTAGGTTACAGGAGGTCCTGAGACACAATGGACTCCAAAAACAGGATGCTGGACAGCTGCTGCACAACACAGTAAGTACCACCATTAAAAATACCAAATGTGCTCCTAAAATCACAAAACTTTCCAGATCATAACTAGACATATGGAAGTTCATGTACCTGAAATTTCAGATCAAAACTCAAACCACAAAGGTTAGTTTGAAGGTGATCTTTCTGCTGGACCTGAAATGACAGAATTGAGGGGAGTAAGTTTCATTGAGAAACTTAGTAAGGGTAGCACTTGGATTCAATAGGCAATGTAACCATCATTAAAACCTGCATCCAAAGACACTAAAACACAAAAACCACAATGCATATATACAAGATATAGCAACCAAATGCAGCAGCCAAACACAAACAACAAACACATGAAATGTGGCAGCAACATATACCATAGGTTAGTCCATAAAACACATAATAAACATAACCAAATCACTATGGCAGCCCTCCTCAAGCTAATGCTTGGTCTTAGGAGGATTTTAACAGTAGTTAGTACTAACTTTGGGCTCTAGAAACCCTCACTTTACTGCCATCTTTGTGCACTTCACACTAGGTCACAAAACCTTCAATAAGTGCACTCCCCTCACTAAGCTTGGTTCATCAAGCTCATGGCTCTCTTCCAAGCTTAGCCCTAGCTCCATGGATGTTTGAAAATTGTAGAAAACAGTCCATGAGAGCAAGAGAACCCTTACCAAAGTGGGTAGGCCGAAAATCAAGCTTGATCCTTGAAGTATGCAAGAAATAGCTCTAGTTTGCTTCCAATTGCTTCCTTTTGCCTTCAATTTCAATCAATTGCAAGTTTGAAGGTGTGGTGGCTATGGAGGAAGTATGGCTGTGTTCTTGGGCTGGGGGAGGACGAAAATGAGAGAGGGATAAGTGATTTGGCCACTTAAATGGCCTTAAATGAGCTTAAGGGCACCAAAACACACTTAACAAGCTTAACCTTGCTTTATGTCATTTTCCTTCTCACTAATTATGGTTTCTTTGTCTTAAAATCATTGGTACACATGTGCCCAACATTTTTGACTAATTATCAAGTCTTGGCTGCCTCCCCCATGGTGGGATAACCCCACAATTCCACCCTTAGACTTAAGTCAAAAGCTTGAACACCTTAAGGTTTACACTAGGACATTTAGGTCCTTATTGCCTTTAGTGTTTCCTTTGTCCAAACTTGTATTCCATGAGCAATTTGGTCCTCCAATAGCACTTTCATACCATTCATATCCTTCCCATAACTCTCTAAGTCTCTTTCTTGAAAGTTTTGCAATTGAGTACCCGAATTTCCAAAACCTTACAAAAAAATTCCATAGGTTGCTTGACAAACAAGCAATCCTTAAGGCTTTTCTTGGAGGCCAAGTTACCAACTTGGAACACATTTAAGGAAGTGTTGATCATGCCGTTTACCCATCACACTTCAATCACTATGGTGAGAATTACACAATATAATGGTTTTTAGCCATTATGACACACTTGTAATTCTCCCATTTTGTGAGGTGGTAACAAGATCTAAGGTCTGGATATTTCCAGTTATGAGTTAAGGAGGAGGACATACCTAAGACTGCTTTCAGGACTAGGTATGGACACTTTGAGTACACAGTAATGCCATTTTGGCTTACTAATGCAACTACATTCTTTATGGACTTAATGCGGAGGGTGTTCAGAGCACACCTAGACCACTTTGTGGTAGTATTCATTGATGATATTTTGGTGTACTCTAAGAATGAGGAAACTCATAAAGAACACCTAAAAGTGGTGCTTGGTTTACTGCAAGAACATAAGCTTTATGGGAAGCTAAGTAAGTGTAAATTTTGGACTCAAGAAATTGGATTTCTAGGTCACATAATAAATGATCAAGGATTGGTAGTGGATCCTGAAAAGGTAAGGTCAATCCCAGATTGGAAGCAGCCCCAGAATTTGAGAGAAGTCAGAAGTTTCCTAGGGTTGGCTGGTTATTACAGAAGGTTTGTACCAAAATTTTCTGTTATAGCAGCACCTACGACCCAGTTGACCAGGAAGAACCAGAAATTTACTTGGGAAACCAAATGTACGGAGAGCTTCCAAGAGCTTAAAAGGAGACTGACAACAGCTCCTGTGTTAGTCTTACCAGACCCTGAAAAGAAATATGAGGTGTATACTGATGCATCTCATGTAGGACTAGGATGTGTCCTAATGCAGGAAAAACAGTATAGCCTGATGGTTAGACGCAACTCCCTCTGAGGAGTGTAAATCCCTGAGGTCTTGGGTTCAAGTCCTGATGAGGGACGCCCATTAATGCGCCACAAGGGACAATACTACCACGTGCTGGTTCACCAACACGTGGTCGGAAGAGGCCTAACCATCCACCATCAGTATGGCTTAAAGTTTCTCCTATGAAATGAGTAATAAGATTTGGAAAGAAAGGAAAGTTGGCACCTAGATATATAGGGCCATTTCAAGTATTGGCTAGGGTTAGAAATGTGGCTTATCAGCTATAATTGCCTCCAGAGCAGGTAACATACATGATGTGTTCCATGTGAGCCTACTCAAGAAGTATGTTCCAAGCTCTAAGCAGATAGAGAAACCTGCTAGTGTGCCCATGGCACCAAATCTTTCATATCAGGAAGTGTCAATTCAATTCCTAGCAAGAGATACTAGGAAATTAAGGAGCATGTGGTTCTCTATGATTAAAGTTCAGTGGAGTAACCACACTCCAGAAGAGGCAACCTGGGAAGTGGAACAGGAAATTGCCAATAACTACCCTCAGTTATACACTAGATTGGTGAAGAATTTAGAGGACCAAATTCTTTAAAGGGGGAGGAGTTGTTAGGACCATCTCTCAGTGCTTGGCCCAGGCAAGGAATACAAAGAAAATGAAACAAAAATGTGAAAGAAACATGAGGGACTTGATTGAAAATGTAAATAAGGGTGTAATTGCAAAACCAAGAAAGTTTGGGACTTAATAGCACATGAAAACCATTTATGTTGTTAATGCCGAGAAACAAAGTTTAAGGACTACTTTGAGTACTCTTTCGGGTGCTAATTTTGGCACTAGGAAGTGTAGAAGGGCTTACGTGAGCCATGCAATTATTTGGAGCCTTTAGGCTATCATTTGCCCATTTTTAGTGCGATTTGGCACATACCCGATTAATGCATGCTTCCACTCAAGTTTAGCCCATCATTTCGATCAAACAAGCAAAGGTTTCAGCATAATCGAGTTCAGAGCCTGGGTTGGTGTTCTTGGTGAGCTTGAGACTGAATCCTTGCCAATTTCCAATTGAATGAAGCTTAGAAATACAAATTGAGTTTGGCATAGTTGATCTCGGTGTTGGGCGATCTTGTACATCCATTTTCAAGCTTAGACTTGGACGATCAAGGCACAACCGAGAGCTCAAGCATTTGTGTTTATGGGTAAGGTTCATGTCTACTTGAATTCTTGGTAATTTCCCATGTTCAAGTAGTAATGGTGGCTAAGTGATAGTTAAATTGCTATATGATCTTAGTTTACTAGTTGGGCTTATTGAATTGAACTTTCGGATTCATTATGGTTGGCTAGCTAGTCAAGTTAATGGCAAGCACTTAGGTTCTTCGTAAGTTTAGGCCAGCTTACTAATGAACTTGGAGCTCTAGTGGATTGGTGATGATGCTGGATTGCTTGAAGTGCAAGGTTGTGGTGGAATTGTGCTTACTAGTGTTTCGGCCAAGAAGACATTGTGGTGTGTGTGTGAGTTGTGTGCTTGTTTGATTTGTTTGTGTGTGCTGACCATTTATGGGTAGTGTCATTATGATTATATGCCTTAGTTAGCATGTCTATATCCCGTATTTTTGGTGTTCTTGTGTTTTCTTTGCAGGTTATATTTAGCTAATGGAGGTTAAGTCTTGGATTAACTAAATAGACCTTATATGGGTCGTTGTGGACCTTACTGAGTGTAAACTCATGCCCATATTGTTTAAATTTTCAGGAAAGGGTATTGAGCTTGAGTAGTGTACTTGATTTGCTTGCTTGTGTACCATTAGTTTGTGGGGCACATCTAAAAGAGAGATAGATTTGTGGACTTTGGCCCTGATTGTGGTGTTCACCTTCATGACCATGAATATGGTCCTTGGACTTGTGTTGCAGTGTGTGCTTCTGTACTGCACACTTAGGTACTTGCTAGGAGAATAAGGGTACTTGGGTTGTATTGCATAATTTGGTTAGGTTTTCGATAATGGATGTTCTTGGCATATGGCCAAGTTAGGGGCACCATGTAGTCTTTTTTGTGTGTATGTATATAGCCTCGGGTGAACTCGGTTTTGTTGTACTATGTTGGATGCTTGGATACCAAATTATGCTCTGGATATGTGCATATGGTTATGTGTATGTTGTTTGGAGTTAAACCTCTGGTTTACTTTCTTAGCCAAAAGCTCATGAGCATGAAAAATCTTGTTTTCAAAGGTACAAAGATGTGGGCTTCTTGGTTTCCATGCATTATACGTAGTACACTTAAAGAACACACATCCTAAACACTTAAGGAAATAAGTGTATGCCTTGCTTGTATTGCAAGTTATCAATTATTGCCTTGCTTGTTATGCAAGTTATTGAATTACAGCCTTGCTTGTGATGCAAGTTAGTGGTTGGGCCTTGCCTTAAGCTGCAAGTAATTGTTCTAAACTACTCATAACTCCTGGGGCACTTCCCAAGGTCCCAGCTTAAGAAAATAAGACTTAAATTACCTACCAGAAAGTTGGCAGAAATTAAAAGCAGTTAATAACATTTAGAAACACATGTGTTTAATAACTTTCTGAGTAATATATGGTGAGTGGTACTGAAAGTGCATAGGCTAGGGCCTGTGTGAGGTGTGACATTACATGTTTTTATTAAGGCATTATCACCTTAATAACTTACATGTGCATACACATATGCACACTAACATTTATAATGTCATGTTCTTTAGACGTAGTTAAATCTTTTCAATTAGCATTGTCCACACTGACCTTTTTCATCATTTTCATGAATTTATTACAACCCTTGGCTTATGTCAGTCACAAGCATGATATTCCTCCCCTTTTAAGAAATTTGGTCCTCTAAATTTTTGACTAACTTAGGAAATGGTTCTTTATATCTTTTAAGCATTTCAGCTTCAATTTTCCAAGTTGCTTCTTGCTCTATATGGTGAGTCCATTAGATTTTTACCATTCTTATTCACTTGATCCTTGGCTTTCTTGTGTCTCTAGTTAGGACTTTCACAGGTTCTTTCTAATAAGTAAGGTTATAAGCCATTAGAATGCTAGAAACTAGTACTATTTGACATAGGTTAGATAGGTACCTTTTTAGCATACTTATATGAAATGTAGCATGTACATGCCTAAGTTTTAAAGGTAAGTCTAACTTACAAGGTACATTGCCAACTCTGGCAATCACTTAAAAGGTGTATCTAGGTGATAGTTTACCCTTCTTTCCAAATCTTACAACTATTTTCATTAAAGATAATTTTACCCATACAAAATCTCCCATTTGGAATTCCACACCTCTTTTTCTTTTCAAATTACCATAGGCTTCTTCTCTATTGTTACCATCCTTTATCATTTCTTGGATCACTTTGATCTTTTCAGTGGTTTCAAGGACCAAGTCCGGCCCTATTTCAACTTTGTCTTTAGGGTCTTCCCAAAAATGGGGAGTAATGCATTTCCCCCCATATAATGCCTCATAAGGTACCATTTTTATCATAGTGTGATAACTATTATTGTAGGAGAATTCTACCAAAGGTAGAAGTTGATTTCATTCACTTTTTAAATCTGAAGCACAACACCTTAGCATACCTTCAAAGACCTGTTTTGCCATTTTTGTTTGTTCATCTATTTGTGGATGACACATTGAAATTAATTTCAACTGAGTGGCAAATACTTGGTGCACTGCCCTCCAAAATTTAAAGACAAATCTTGGGTAGCTAGCTAAAACTATATCATCTGGGATACCATATAGCCTCATTATTTTTTTTATATATAGCTGTACTAGCCTATTCAATGGATTTGTGAGCTTAATAGGCAAAAAGTAGGTAAACTTAGCGAGTTGATCCACAATTACCCAAATGGCATCATGTCTTCTTCTTGTTAGAGGCATGCCTACCAAGAAGTCCAAAGATATGGATCCCCATTTCATTTCAAATATGGGTAAACTTTGTACTTTACCTCCTGATTTATGGTGTTCCACATTTACTTGTTGGCATACTATACATTTGGACACAAATACTCTTATTTTTTGCTTCACATTTGGCCACTAGAAATTTTCTTTCAAAACTTTATACATTTTCTCTATTCCAAGATGTATGCTTATTTTGCTACAATGAGCTTCTATTAGGATTTCTTCTCTTAATACCTGCCCCTTGGGCACATAAATTCTATCTTGAAAATATAGTAGTTCCTACTATAGGAGAACCTCTAGAATAGTTTTCCATATCTCTGGCTCTACATTCTAACAAGTTCTTCATCATGTTGTTGTGCCCTTAATAGTTTTTATTTCTAAGTGGGTTGAATAGTCACCACAGGAACTTGAGTTTTCTCCCATTCTAACCATTGGTTTGCCAACAAAGCTAAGCTATTCAGCTCAGTTTGGTCTTCTTCTCTCTTAGATCTCAGTATGCCAATATACCTTTTACTCAAGGCATCAGCAACTACATTGGCCTTGCCTTATGTGTACTCAATAATACAATAAAAAATCTTTGAGCTACTCTATATGAAAACTCTCATAGTCAACAAATAGCTTTGACCCAGTAAGTATATTTTATTTAAGTGTTTTCACTTAAGTACCTCAAGTTAGCATCTTATTAAGCAAGAAAGACAAGCTAAGTATAAGTAAATATGAGTTCCTAAGTGTGATTTGGCACCTAAGAGTCAAAAGCGCAAAATGGTAATTTTGACCCAAGTGAATAGCGTAACTGTAATTTTGATAAATTTAGGGTCATGTATAGAATTTTGACTAGTTAAGTTAAGATCATAAGTTATCCTAGCTATTAGAACCATCATTTGAAGGAAAAGTGCAAAATTTTACACTAAGTGCTCAAGTGAGCCATTTATGTCTTAAGTGGCTTAGGTGTCCAAGAGGCTATGCATAAAGACATATTTTGGGACCAAGAAGGGATAGTTTTGGGTGTGTGTTTAGTTGCCAAAGTGAAACAAAAGAGAACTTCAGAGCCAAGAGGCAAGAAAGCATGATTTATGCCTTAGTGGAGTGGTTAGGATGTTTTGGCCAAGTTTGACTTTCATTTGCCATTTCTTCCATTCCCAATTTCGTGCCTCCCTCTCTCCACTAGAAACTTTGCTCCAAGCCTCCCCAATTCCATGAATTTCCATCAAATTTGAAGGTCCTATGGTGAATCCAAGAGCCTTCCAATTTATTTTTGGTGCATTAGCTTCAATTTAGGTCATTGATGCTTGTTTTAGGCTTAAAACTAAGGTAAGATTCTTGGTTTGGTTTGAGCTAGTTCTAAGTTGTTTGAGTAGCTATAAATGGTATTCATTTTAGGTTCTTGGTGCCATAGCAAGTAGGCTTTTGGTTTGGAACTTAGGAAAGCTAAATTGAGCTCAAGAGCAGTTGTGCTTTATTCTTGCTTTATGGCTAAATTTGAGGTAAGAGTTCAAGGTAATTTAGCTTAAATAACGCACAGAAATGTAGCATTACATGTGGAAATAAAGTGGAAACAAGAATCAAGTTAGTTGGCTTTGGGGATTGAGGGAATGAGCAGGTTTGGTGCAAGTTAGCACGCAGTCGCATATTGCTACAAGAGTGTTGGTGACAGTGATGCAAGTTGGTTACGTGTTACTAGCAAGCTTTTAGGGAACTCGAGAACTAATGCCATTGGTAGCACATCACCAAGGCACAAGTCCCTCAAGGTTGAGGCATCCTAAAAATATCTCAATCTCTCGGTTATCATCCCTTGGCTATTCTAAGATGTTATGTAGCCTCGATATGGTCTAAGACTCATCGCTAAGTTAAGAATTATGCATTATTTAAGTGGTAGTTAATTGGTATTGTTAAGATAAAGCTAAGTAGAGTGGCAAAGGAGTAAAAGTGCTCAAGTTGTCAAAAGGGCACTATAGGGATTAAGTCAGGTTTCGAAGTCTTTATTAGCCTAAGAGTTATGTCCTAGACCTTTGGGGAAATAAGGAAGAAACCTAAGGGGATCCCGACCAAAGCATGTGGTTTGGTAAGTGAGCCATTATGGAGCTCTAAGCTAAGCTCCAAGAGCTTGGCAAGTTGAACCACATAAGATGACTACCTTGCACAATAAGTTAAGGGTAAGATGAGTAAGATTTTGGAGGAGGTGATAGCCTACTCTAGGACCTATAAGTGGGAGTTAAGGGAGGTAAGGGGTTTGGGATGTGTGGGCCAGTGTCACAAGTGCCTCCGCCGTTTGAGGTCAAGGCAAGAATAAGACACCTGAGGTGTAAGAAGTCCTAAGGAATGTGTATGTTGCATATCATACACTCAAGCATTGCATATATTTTATGTTATTGGTTGTATTGGTTATTGGTTGGTTTTTTGTTTGTTTATATGCCATATGTGCATGCTTGTTTGCTATATTCTTTGCAGGTACCCCAAGGGACCCTTACTAAGTACATTCATGTACTCATTCCCTTAAATTTGTTGTATAGGTTGTAATGTTGGGCCTAACAACTAAGTGAATAGTTGTGGGCTAATTTTCTTCTTTTTTCAGGTACTTGTTATCTAGAATCATTGAGATTCTAGGATTACTTCATACTTAAGCTTTGTACTAACTAAAAGTTATGCTTTTATGGTTACAAGCTAAGTTGCGAGCAAGGATAAGAAAGGGGCTTACACTTAGAGCTTGATAGCTCAAAGGTAGGGCCCAAGTGATGGATTTTTGTTAAGGATTTTGTCTTCTATATCCTTGTGTACTAAGATATTGTCTTTATTAAGATACATTGTGGTGTTAAATCATTGAGTTAATTTTGGGTGTATATTAGTGTTGTGAAGTGTGCACAAATTGTTACTTGAGGTTAAAGTAACTTGTATTTTATTGTTTTTGCATGGTTTAAGCACCTTTCAAAGGTAATGCTCAAGTGATATTTTCTTAAATGGATTACATAATTGTTTGCCTCACCAAGACTAATGCATGCATATCTTCTTTTAGGGTAGGCTAAGAAACTAGTTGCATGTAAACTATTTTAATTTACCTACAAGTAGTTGTTAGCCAATAGTAACTAAGTGGGATCACAGTCCTAAAGGGTCTCCAAGTTAAGTAATTCAAGGCACTAGTACCTCGCTCCATGATAGTATAGTATTAGAGCCAGGTTAATGGTCATAATAGAAGCAATAAGTGAACTGAGATCTAAGTGTTCATTTGTGGTAAGTGTAGTTAGTACTATTTATAAGTTGGTCTGCGTATGGTCTTCTAGCTTTAGTTGCAAGTATCATGGTTAACACACGATCAGGTGCTGCTACTGAGTTTCAGGCTCTTGGTGTAGGAAGTAGTGATCCTAATGGGGTGGATATGAGAAAAGTGGTTTCTTTGTTACATAGGCTTAATGAATTTATCGATTGGATGCTAGATGGCATGGCTATCTTACTTGTGTTAGGTTTTGGGAGCCAAACTGCGCAATGGAATTTAACCGAAACCCTCCAAGATCCAAATGAAACGGGGTAAATCGGGTGTTCGAAAATTTTCACACCTAATTTTCGGTTGAGATCACTCACTCAACTGTAGAGTCAAATCACAAAACTTGAATAGTTGACGTGTTCAAGCTCTCTATGGTATCTACAAAAGCCTCTCGGGATCACCATGCTTCCACCGTGTCCCGGCAGATGCGTTACTCTTGCGCTCGCAGTGCTAGCTTGCGTCCTCCAAGGAATTGCAAGAGAAGACTGCGGCTGTCCTTTTGGGAGGCTAGGGCAAGGAGACCTGTGAATTTCTCACTAGAAGTTGTATTTATAGTGAGACTCAACTTCCAGGCCTAATGGGTTTCAAAGCCCTAATCCAATTAGGCTTTAATTTTGGGGTTAATAATGGCTCAACTATTGGGCCCATTATTAATATGAAATTATTGTGAAACCAAAACCCAAATTATTAGCCCATGCACTCTAATGATCCAAATAGCTCTATGTGTGCAACCCAATAGGCTCTTACCACGTTGGCAATGATCATAAATCACATTTATGATCATAAGCAATGAGCGGTGTCTAGCAACACATCATTGCTACCTAAGTAACAAGATTGTCGATGATTCGACTAAACATTTATGATCATCACCAATATATGCCATTGTCCCTTTGTCCAAGATAGCAAGACTAAGCACGAGAAATGTGATGTCCGGAGACATCTTCGCTGGAGGACATGGTGGTTTCTAGAGGGACTTCCTGAGGAGGAGAACGCCCGGAGTAGAGGTTTCCCAGGGAGTGGTACCTAAAGAGCCCAAAAGGAAAGGTTAGGAGGTCCCCGGGATGTTTTTCCGGGGAGGAGTCTCCGACGCCCAAGTTAGTTTTCTGAGAGGTGAAGGAAAGAGAGCACTCAAGGGTTTAGTGGCCTTGCCTGTTCGTATCCTCTCAACTGACTGACCAACCGTTTGCAAGGGGCTGCTCTTTGGTATTTATAGAAGTGTCTGGCCCGTTCAGATCGTGACACGTGTTCGGTCAGATCTGCTGTGTACCTTTGGACAAAGGGGACAAGTAGCTGTTTGTAGGCTCCCTCGAGCCTTGGTCCGAGACAGGTTGTGACAAGGCCTGGGCGGCGTCGGCGTGTCAGAGCGTCGTTTGAGGTGACATGGTGCGTCTGTGGGCGATGTGTCAGAGGCTCCTTAAATGCTCCTGCCGTACTCCCGATGTCCTTTGGGCGAGGTCGTTCTCTGGGACGAACACCCTTCTTCGGGAGTTATGTTCGCAGTTCGGGGCGCTGCCTAGCTCGCAGGTTCCGCCTTCGGGAAATCCTCTCTTGCTTGCGGTAGCTGGTTCTTCTATCCCGAAGGCGATCCGTTTAATCCCCCGAGGGGGCTGTCTGCACCTTTGGAGCTCTCTGGGGTACTAGGCTAAATCCCGAGTTCGAGGCACTGGAATTCGCCTAGTCCGAGGTCAGTACTAGTGCCTCCCTCGGATGGTGCCAGGCTTCCCGAGCATGCTTTTGATAGGAGGTACGTTCTAGGAGAGGCGATAGTCCTTCGGCTATCACATGCCCCCCCTAGAAGCCGAAGTAGGGACTTTGGCTTTTGTCAGCTTTCGGAGGGTACCCTTCGGGGCTTTATGCATGGTACCTGTGCCGAAGATACACCTTCTGTCCGTAGACGTAGCACAGACTGTCTCTTGGTGTCTCCGAGGTAACCTATTTTCTGTAATCTTTGTAGGTCACTGAAACGTCTCGTCTCGTGACCAGGCGTGTCAGTCTGGGGCGGCGCGCTATTCGTCAGAAAGCGTGTTCCTTATTTGGCGTGGTTGCTGACACGTGGCACGCCGTCATTGGAGAGGGTTACATCGGTTACAGCGGGCGCGTCTTTTTATGCAGAATGGGCAATTATGGCGACGATTCGCCTTCGCACAGCACTTATGACGTCGATTCGCCTACCCTTCCTCGGTCTATATATACCCTTAATCCTTCATAACCCCCTTTTGCTTTTGCTTTTGCTCTCTTCTGTCTCTCAACTGCCGCAGTGTTTTTCCTACTCTCTTACGGCGGTGCTTTTTGACAGAGTGGTTTTCCGGCAATCATTTCACGACGGCGTCCTCAAATCCGGATTTTGGCAAAACGTTTGGTGGGTTTTAGCTTCCAGTTTCTTCTGTTTTTCCAAATTTTTTCTTCGAAATAGCTTTTTGCCTTTTCCCGAACTCGGTTTTTTGCCAGTCATGCCTATTCCCGAAAGCTGGGAACCCCTTCTTTCTCACCCCTGCTGCACTACTTCTGCAAAACTTAAAAAATGGAAAAAGAAGTTCTTCCTTCCTTCCTACGTCACTACGAGGTTGCCTCGTTCGGACCAATATAGCTTTTCAAACCGTAGTGACGAGGTTACTGTTTTCCGTGCCCAACTGAAGGCCGGACTTCGGTATCCTCCGCCGAAGATGGTTTGCGATTTCTGCGATTTCCATCGCATTGCCGTAAACCAACTTCCGCCGAACTCGTACTGCTATTTCAATGCTTTTCTTTGTATGTGTGGTGTCTTCGGTATAGAGCCACACTTTGTCATTTTTCTGCAGTACTACAAGCTCTTCGTGATCCCAAAGGGTGGCTTCTATTTCATGCTACCTCGGGGGTCAGGGAGCAAAAAATACAAGTTCACCTTTGCCAACAAGGACAGCTGGCGAGGGTGGCAACAGAAATTCTTCTTTATGAAGAAGGAGGAGGCCTGGTCGTACGTCCCGACGAAGTGGGCTCAGGGAAAGCTCGTGATGGATGTCGTTGACCCGAAGATGCTGTTAACTCCCGAGTTAACACCCATTTTTGCGGACTTTGACAAGCGCATCCGAGCGGTCTCTGACTGGGATTCCGAGGTCCCACCGCGCCCCCTTTACCCCTTTCCAATTAACTGGAAGTTGATGACCGAAGAAGTCCTTCGGGAGTTGAAGGTGGTAAAGGAGCACGAAACGGACCTCGAGATGCCGGCTCCTGCCATTGCTGGGAAGGACTCCTGGCTGGTAAAACTTCTTCAGGAGGACATTACTTATGCCGATTTTTTCGAAAGTAAGTCATCTCCTAGTCCCCTTGTTTTAATTTCATCTTGGACTTACGCTGATGTTTTCTCTCTTTTTCAGAGATGGGCGATGATACTGCTGCCTATTACCGATCGCTTTTCATCGGGCAAGCCGAGAAAGGTGAACAAACAAAGAAGGCTGCCTCCCGAAGACGGAAGGCGGCTGGCGGGGGGCCTCCGGCGGCCAAGCGATCGAAGAAGACCGTGCCCCCTCCTATGCCGGAGATTTCCGAGGAGGTGGGCAAGGAGCCCGAGGTAACCGTTGCTGCACCTTCGACCGAGGTCGGTGCAGATGTCGCTCCTTCAAGCCCTAATTCGGCGGCTCTTCTGGACGCTTTGGTGGAAGCCCCTTCTGCCGAAGATCGCCGCAAGAGGAAAGGGAAGGAGATTTCTTCTGAGGGGGCCCTGGATTCTGGCGACGACGTTGCCGAAGTGCCACCAGGTTTGATGCCTTAGACACTCAGTTTCTGAATTTTTTGGCAGCTACTTGTGTTTGACAATTTTTCTGCTTTTGTCGTGCAGAGGAGATTCTTCCTCCGGATTGGGTTGTCGAGCACGCCCGGAAGCGGGCCCTTCGGGATGCCCATATCCCGAAGGGGAAGATTCCGAAGGAGCCATTTTGGTCTTTTACGGAGGACATGGACATGTACTCCGAAGACTGCCCGCTAATGGCCAAGGAGATTACAAAGGGGGTTCTTACTGAAGCTTCTTTCAGGGCCATTGCGGGGGCTCATCCGGATGATGACTCCCTCGCCGCGAAGCTTTCCGAGCACGCCGCCCAGGTGTGTTTCTCACCTTGCCCTTTTTTTTTTTGTCTCTGATTTCTTCTAAGTATTTGCCTTTCCTTTTTTGCCTTGTCTCATTCTTGCCTCTGTTTTTCTGCAGCTGCTGGGATATGCCGGATTCCTCAGAGTTCGGGTGGCGAGGCAGGGGATGTACCGGGCCGCCGCTTCAAAGACTATAGAACAATACAAGACCCAGTGCTCGGACCTGCTCACTCGGAACACTCAGCTGGCCCAGACTTCGGCGTCAGAGATTGCTGCCCTTCGGGAGGAGTTTGCGAAGGAAAAAGAAGAACTTATAAAGGACTCCTCCCAGAAGATTTCCGACCTCGGCGGAAAAGTGGCGGAGCTGACTTCGGTTAATGAGGCACTTCAAAAGGAGAAGTCGGATTCTGCGGCTCTTCTGGCGAAGGCGGAGGCCGAGAAAGCCGCACTTCAAGCCGAGGTCGATTCTTCGAAGAAGGGGAAGGATGAGTCGAGGAAAAAGAAGGTGAAGGCGTTAAGGAAAAAGGTTGAAGACCTGGAGAAGGAGCTTAATGATCTTGGGGTCGAGAAGAGGAAATCCGACGAGATGACCAAAGTTGGTTTTCAAGACGGGTTTTGTCTCGTTCGTCATCAAGTTCTTCTGAGGTTTCCAGATCTCGACCTTTCTTTCCTGGAGGCCCTAAATATTCCTGAGGGACCTCGGTGGACTTGGTCCAAGCTCGAGCACTTGAACCTGCCTCAGACTCTTCCGGCGCGGGTGGTGGCGGAAAAGGATGCAGGGGCTAGTGGCTCCCGGGACGCCGAGAATCCCTAATTTATCTCAGGCCCCTTCTGCCTTCTTTTTCTCCTTCCTTGTACTCTTTCTTTCTTGGTAGTCCTTCTTCTTTGTAAACCGATCTTGTCTGTTTAATAAAGACTTTTTTCTTTCCTGTAAGAAATTTTGGCTAAGTCTTTTTTTGTGAGATTGTTCATTCCTTTTTGCCCCGAACGCGTTTGCTCAAGAGACTTCGGAAGATTAGATCGGTTCTCTGTGAGCCTTTGTATTTAGAAATTCTCGCAAGGTTTTACATTTCCTATTGTCCCGAACATGCTCGCTCGAGGGACTTCAGGAAATCACACCCATGCTTATTCTGGCGACCATCTTCGCGGAATTTTAGTATTTCTTTTGTTCAAGAATCTTTCTTTCAGAAGCCCGTGTAGCTAGAAAATTTTTCTAACTTTGTACAATGTAAACCCTTTCGTCAAGATTCTAAGCATAGAACTTTTTCAAGGCATCTGAATGCCAAGTGTTTTTTAATTCCACGCCTTCGGCGTCACCGAGCTTGTACACCCCTCTTCGTACTTCGGCAAGAACCAGATAAGGTCCCTCCCAATTCGCGTGAAGTACGCCGTGTGATGGCCTCCGGGGTGCGAATTCCGCCTTTCGGAGAACGAGATCACCCTTTTTTATTCCTTTTGGCCTAGCTCGCAAGTTTATAGCGGCGGCCACTCTTTGCTGGAAAGCTTTCCTTCTTAGTTCCGCTATTTCTCTATGTTCGCCGACGAGGTCGAGCTTGGTTCTTAAGCCGAGGTCATTTCCACTTTCATCAAATACCTGCACTCGTATTGATGGTCGCACTACCTCTATTGGGATTATGGCCTCCGTACCGAAGACGAGCGAGAAAGGAGTTTCCCCTGTAGCCCTTCGGGGCGTTGTTCGGTAGCTCCATAGCATGCTTTGGAGTTCTCCTGGCCATTTCCCTTTTGCCTCCCCCAGTCTCTTTTTCAGACCATCTTTTATGGTCCTGTTAGATACTTCCACCTGCCCATTGCTTTGGGGGTGAGCTACCGGGGCGAAGTGCATCTTTGTTCCGAGGTTGCTGATAAACTCTTGGAACCCTTTGTCTATGAACTGGGATCCGTTATCAGCCACTAGTACCCTCGGTATGTCGAATCTGCATACTATGTTTTTCCACACGAACTTGCGCACTTCTCTTGCCGAGATAGTCGTCAAAGGTTCTGCCTCGACCCATTTAGAGAAATAGTCTACTGCGACTACGCAGAACTTCACGCCCCCAGGCGCTGTCGGGAGCGGCTCGATAAGGTCTATGCCCCAAACCGCGAAGGGCCAGGGATAGTTTGCCGAAGTCACCAGCTCCGAGGGTGTTCTTTGGATTTTTGCATGTCTTTGGCAATTACCACATTTCTGGACGAACCGCCTAGCGTCTTTCCTCAGGGTAGGCCAAAAGTATCCTTGGCGAAGTATCACCGCTGCCAGGGCGTCGGTTCCGATGTGCGAACCACAAGCGCCTTCGTGAACTTCTTGGAGGATTATTTCAATATCCTCTTCGCCAACACACCTCTGTAGCGGATTTGCATATCCCTGCCGATATAGCTCTTCTCCAATCAGAAAGAAACGACCGGAGCGTCTCCGCACTTTTGCTGCTTCATTGGGGTCTTCGGGGAGCGTATTGGTTTCGAGATATGTTTTTATTGGGTCTTTCCAGCTTCTTCCCGAAGTCATTATGCTCAGCACTGTAATGCTCGGCTGGCTTAGCACCTCAGTATATGCTTTTGATTTTGCCAATTCATCTGCCTCAGCGTTATGTCTGTGAGGCACGCTCTCGATTCGCACGGTGTCGAATTCTCGAATAAGCTTCGTTACTAATTCATGGTATTTTTCCAGTGTTGGATCCTTCGCCCCGTAGTCCCCTGCTGTTTGCCGAACTACTAGCTGGGAATCGCTATGGGCTTTCAAGTTTCTGACACCAATTTTTCTGGCCAGGCGCAAGCCCGCTATGAGAGCTTCATATTCAGCCATATTGTTGGTGACATTGAAGCTGAACTTAATGGCCTTCATTACTTCCAGGCCTTCGGGGCCTTTAATGATCACCCCTGCTCCTTGGTGCTCGGCGCCCGAGGCACCATCAACGTACAAGGCCCATTCTGGCTCATTTCGTCGGGACTTGGGTGGCTGTCCTCGGTAATGGGGACCTCGGCAATGAAATCTGCCAAGGCTTGAGCTTTTATGGCTTTCCGAGGTTCATAAGTGATGTCGTGTTCGCCAAGCTCTATACACCATTTGGAGAGCCTTCCCGAATGGTCAACCTTCTTCATGACGTCCCGCAGGGGTAAACTACTTCGGACGATGATGGGGTGAGACTGAAAATATGGTCGTAGCCTTCCTCCTGCCAGGACCAAGGCATATATAGCTTTCTGTAACAAAGGATATCTGATTTCGGCGCCATGCCCAAGCTCTATACACCATTTGGAGAGCCTTCCCGAATGGTCAACCTTCTTCATGACGTCCCGCAGGAGTAAACTACTTCGGACGATGATGGGGTGATCCTGAAAATATGGTCGTAGACTTCTTCCTGCCAGGACCAAGGCATATATAGCTTTCTGTAACAAAGGATATCTGATTTCGGCGCCATGCAGGGACTTGCTCACATAGTAGACTGGCCACTGCTTCGCCCCTTCCTCTTTCACAAGGACTGAGCTTACTGCTTTTTCTGTGACGGCGAGGTACAACACAAGAGGTTCTCTTTCGCGGGGCTATTGCAAAGTGGGCAGGTGAGCCAAGTAGATTTTGAGTTCTTCCCAAGCTTTTTGGCAGTCCTCATTCCAAGGACGATCATTACTCTCGAGGTCGTCCTCCCTTTTTGCTGCCTTAGTGAGGACTTTGAAGAATGCTCGACACCGGTCTCCATATCTGGAAATAAATCTGCTAAGGGAGGTTATTCTTCCAGCAAGTCTCTGCACATCTTTTATTGTGGCAGGAGTTCGGAATTCCAACAGAGCCTTAATTTTTTCTGGGTTAGCATCAATGCCTCTTTCTGATACCATGTACCCAAGGAACTTTCCCGAAGTTACCCCGAAGGTGCACTTCTCAGGGTTAAGGCGAATTCCGAAGGTCCTGAGCTGGTGAAAAGTTTCCCTTAGGTCTGTGACATGGTCTACAGGCAGCTTGCTTTTAACTATCATGTCATCTACGTACACTTCCATGTTCCTCCCTATTTGGTCATTAAAGACCTTGCTCATCAACCTCTGGTAGGTGGCTCCTGCGTTTTTGAGCCCGAAAGGCATCCTGGTGTAACAGTATGTCCCCCCCTCGGTGATGAAGGCTGTTTTTTCTTCGTCTTAGGGGTCCATCTTTATTTGATGGTAGCCGCTGAAGGCGTCTAGGAAACTTAGGAGCCCGTATTCGGCAGTTGAATCTACCAGTTGATCTATTGGCGGGAGAGGATATGAATCTTTTGGGCAAGCATTGTTCAGGTTTCTGAAGTCGATGCACATCCGAAGTTTGTTGCTTCCTTCTTTTGTGGCGATCACCACATTGCTTAGCCATTCGGGGTACTTGACCTCCCTGATTACATCTGCCTCCAATAAACGTTGGACTTCGGTTTTGACGAAGTCATTTTTATGGGCTGAGATGCCTCGTTTCTTTTGCCGGACAGGCTTTGCTTCCGGACTTACTTTGAGGCTATGTTGTATTACGCGCGGATTTACCCCCGGCCTGTCTTTCGGCGAGTAGGCGAACAGGTCTTTATTCATTACCAGAAAGGATACAAGTTTTTTCTTATCTCCTTCGGACAAGTTTTTTCCTATTTGGGTACTTCGTCCTGGGATAAGTTCCACTTCTTCCATTTCCACCTTGCCAGAAACTTCTTTCTCGCCATTTTTTGACTTTGAAGCCCCTTCTTCTACAGCTTGTGTGAAATTGTTTGCTGGGGCTTTTCGGGCTTTGACGAACACCTTTCTTACTTCGCCCTGATCTATGAAGATTTCTGCGTCTCCTTCCTTGGTGGCGAAAGTGACAGTCAAATATCTCACGTCAGGGCGAATGTGCAGATTTCCCTGCGTCTGCCTTCCAAGGATGGCGTTGTATGATGAGGGGACATCCATGACGATGAACCTCGCCATTGTCGAGGCAAACAACTCAGCTGCTCCTTTGACCGAAGTCCCTCTCATCATTAATGGAAGGTCGATCCATCCGAGGACGGGTAACTCGGACGGTCCTACCCCGAAGGTCGGTGAAGTGACAGGCCTGAGATCATGATGGATATGCCCAAGCTCGGCAGCAGTTGTGAAAATAGGACGTCAGCGTTTGATCCGTCATCAAGCAATACCCTTTTGACATCCCAGTTTCCAATTCTTGCCATGATCAGGAGTGGGTCGTCGTGAGGGAAGACGACTGTGGAACCATCTTTTCGGGATAGCTTCTTCGCCGGACTTTGATAGTCCATGACAGCTATTTCCCTGGCCTTCCTTTTTCTTTCCGAGGATGGGAGCCCCGTCGTGATTGTTTGTATGACTCCCGCAGGGGGTGGAGGGCGCCTCTTCGGACTTCGGTTTCTCCGCCTGTCGGAGTCGTAGTCC
Organism: Aquilaria sinensis; assembly: GCA_005392925.1. Lineage (NCBI taxonomy): Eukaryota > Viridiplantae > Streptophyta > Magnoliopsida > Malvales > Thymelaeaceae > Aquilaria > Aquilaria sinensis. The sequence goes on along the minus strand of SMDT01001568.1, from coordinate 10,371 downwards.
TCATCTTCTACCTTTCCTTCCTCCTCTTTCCTCCCCTTCGGGGAAGGCAACCGTAGGTACCGCCGAAGTTGGCCTTGTTTTATCAGCGATTCAATATACTTCTTCAGCTGGAAGCAATCCTCAGTGTCGTGGCCATGATCGCGATGAAATTGGCAGAACTTCTTCATGTTTTTTCTATTTTCAGCGGTCATGGCCCTTGGCCTCTGAACTTGTGTTCCCTGCCTCTCCAGAGTCATGAGGATGTTGGTCCTCGTGGTGTTCAGCGCTGTGAAGTTCGGGGGTTTCCTTCCTCGCATTCTCCGGGGTCGGGGTGGCTGGTCGGTCGGATAGCGTGCCTGCTGGCTGGACCCCTCGCCACGGGTGTGCTCGGGCCTGGGTCCGCCCATTCTTAGTTCTTCGGCCGTCATGTGCTGTTCGGCCCGTCGGTAGAATTCGCCCAGTGTGTCTGGAGGGTCCTTGGAGAATTCGTAGAAGAGTTGGGAATCCCTCCGAAGGCCCCTTGTCATGGCGAGGATGCGTATTTCAGGCCGAAAGTCTGGAACACTTAAAGCCTCTCTGTTGAACCTCTCGACATAGTCGCGTATAGTTTCTCCGCTTCTTTGCGCTATGTCGAACATTTGAACGGGCATCTTCGCCGTCGGGCGACTCCCGATGAACTGTTGGGTGAAGGCTGTTGATAACTCCTGGAATTTTCCGATGATTCCTGGAGCCAAGGAGTTGTACCACGCGGTTGCTGGCCCAGAGAGGGTGACCTCGAAGCACTTGCACAAGGTGGCGTCGTCCGCACCGTGCATCATCATGCTGCGTCTGTACTTCGTCAGGTGGGCCTGTGGGTCGGTCCGACCATCGTACGTCTCTAGCCGAGGTACCCTGAAGTCACCTGGCATAGCTGCCTCGACCACAGCTCGGGTGAAAGGAGACTGATCCCCACAAAAAGACTCAGACAGTCTGGCCCAAACTGGCTTGCGAGCCACCTGCCTCTCGACTCGGTCCAGCCTTGCCAATATTTTCTCCATGAGGGCGGCGGCGCTAGGTTCTTCCTCAGGTGGAGGAGATTGACGGCGCCTCTTCGGAGAATGGCTTCGTCGTCGGGGAGAGGGTGACCTCGTCTCGGGCAAAGGGCTCATTCGGCGTCAAATTTTGGGTTGGTTGGGCCCCGTTTGCCCTGGAAGGCGTGCCCCGAGGGGCATATTTTCTGTTGAAGACTCCTCACGTGGGTCTTCACTCCCCGAACTGCGGCGGACTGCTTTGGGGCTCTTTTCCCGAGGGCGTACCGGTGAAGGAGACCTTTGGGTTTGAGCTTGTTGTGGCCATCTTCTGTCTATCTGTTGTGTCATCTCAGCCACAACAGAGCGTTGGAAGTCACGGAGGAAGCTCATGGTTATGACCAGAGGACGTTCTTCCTCGGGCGTGGAAGTCCCTGGAAGAGTTTGCTCAGCAGCCGGTTGGACTTCAAGCGCGGACGGGGACTTCGGGAGTCCTTTGTCCTTAGAACGCCGAGTCTCAACGACGGCAACCTGAGGGTGGGTTCCCACAGACGGCGCCAAATGATGTCCGGAGACATCTTCGCTGGAGGACATGGTGGTTTCTGGAGGGACTTCCTGAGGAGGAGAACGCCCGGAGTGGAGGTTTCCCAGGGAGTGGTACCTGAAGAGCCCAAAAGGAAAGGTTAGGAGGTCCCCGGGATGTTTTTCCGGGGAGGAGCCTCCGACGCCCAAGTTAGTTTTCTGAGAGGTGAAGGAAAGAGAGCACTCAAGGGTTTAGTGGCCTTGCCTGTTCGTATCCTCTCAACTGACTGACCAACCGTTTGCAAGGGGCTGCTCTTTGGTATTTATAGAAGTGTCTGGCCCGTTCAGATCGTGACACGTGTTCGGTCAGATCTGCTGTGTACCTTTGGACATAGGGGACAAGTAGCTGTTTGTAGGCTCCCTCGAGCCTTGGTCCGAGACAGGTTGTGACAAGGCCTGGGCGGCGTCGGCGTGTCAGAGCGTCGTTTGAGGTGACATGGTGCGTCTGTGGGCGATGTGTCAGAGGCTCCTTAAATGCTCCTGCCGTACTCCCGATGTCCTTTGGGCGAGGTCGTTCTCTGGGACGAACACCCTTCTTCGGGAGTTATGTTCGCCGTTCCGGGCGCTGCCTAGCTCGTAGGTTCCGCCTTCGGGAAATCCTCTCTTGCTTACGGTAGCTGGTTCTTCTATCCCGAAGGCGACCCATTTAATCCCCCGAGGGGGCTGTCTGCACCTTTGGAGCTCTCTAGGGTACTAGGCTAAATCCCGAGTTCGAGGCACTGGAATTCGCCTAGTCCGAGGTCAGTACTAGTGCCTCCCTCGGATGGTGCCAGGCTTCCCGAGCATCCTTTTGATAGGAGGTACGTTCTAGGAGAGGCGATAGTCCTTCGGCTATCAACATGGAATGTGTCACTCTTGTATAGCTCAATCTTTGGTTTCTTGATTACCGAGTAGACCAACTTAAATTGATGACATTGATATCGTATATCAACTCATCCGAGCATGGCCATGCATTTTTCTAAGTCTTACTCTATCAAGGGGCCTGAAGATATCACTCTCGTTACATAGGAGGGACAAATCCCATCTTGATCATACCAATCCCTCTGCACAATATGTGACATATCCAATGACCTCCTTCAAGTTCACTCAGTTACGAGCAATAAAGGAAAGTATCAAAGTATGTGACTCACATGTAGGGGACCTTGATGATCTTAGGTCGAAGGACTACATATACCATGATCACTATGAGAATCACTTATGACACTCATATAACGATCCATGTAGTGTTCTCATGGTGGGTCGGTTCAGTACACAAGTTCTCCAACTTGTACCTATATGTAGACTACATATCTCATATTAGTCTCCACATATGCTAGTCGTTATGTATTATTGCAACCCGCTCCACAATAATACTAGACTAGGGACGTTTGAGAATATCATTATTCTAGGGTTACAATTATGTTTGTTAAGTTATGCAGAAACAAAACAACAAACATAATTGTTGGATTAATGCCTTAATAAAATATCATGACTAAATGTGAAAAAATACAATCATCTCATGATTGGTCTTTTGGGCACAACACTAACAACTTGAAGATTGTCCTCAACCTCCAAATAGAGGGGAGACCTTGGAGGCCCCTAATGGGTAAGGGCAGAAGTGCACCAAGGGCCAATGGTGCACTAAGGTCAGGGGAGAAATCCTCCATTCCAATGGCAAGTACAAGGCCAAGAGCAAGTTCCTGAACATGCTCAAGTGAACGTTGAAGAGAATAGTGAGGAAGAGGATAAGAAGGATATTCATCCTCAAAGGAAAAGCAAGAGACCCTTTATTCCAGACCACATGGGACTTCTCTCAATATGCTGAGAAATTAACACTCCTAAATTTAACAATGTGAGTAATCCTAATGTGGCCAAAGGCTGGTTTATACCAAATCATTGAAACGTTTGAGAAAATGAAGTTGGATGACAAGACTAAGATGGATTTAGTGCCTTTCTTCTTGAAAAGCAAGGCTTCCTTGTGGTGGAAAGATGTCATGGAGAGACTTAAGTTTTACAATGAACGTAGACCCGGGCAAAGGCCTAAAGAACTTGACTGGACCGAATTTGAGAAGGAATTTTGAAATAAGTTCAATAATGAGGCGGCCTAATATCAAAGGAGGATAGAAATTAATGAGTTAGTTCAAAGAAGTTTGACGGTTTATGAGTATGAGAAGAAATTTAGTTCTCTATTTTGGTATGCTCCTCATTTGGCCGGGAAGGATGTATTGGGGCTTAAGGTGTAGTTAAGGAGTTTCTTGACTGTTATTGGGGCTTGGACCTATCATGAGGTTGTTCAAAATGCCTTCGCATTGGAAAGGGAGTTGATGGAGGTGAAACCCAAGGATAAAGCCATTGAGCCAAGGGTCTCGGTGCACTCAAGATTGTTGGGCAAGAGGCCTAACCCGAGAGGTGACCGAGGTTCTTGCAACAAAGGCAAAAAGATTAGGAGGGGACACTGCCCTAAATGTCAAAAGTTTCATGGTAACAAACTATGGACCCTCGGGACCAATCTCTATAATTATTGTTGCTAGCTTGGACATTGGGCTAGGAAGTGCCCAAGGATTAGGCAACAGCAACGCCAAGAAAGACCAGGAGCCTCAAGAGCTAGGAATGCATCTGCTGGAGCCCCTATGCAGCCACTTGTCTTTTCTTTGATGGGCCAGTCACCCAGGGAGCCGACAACTGTGCAAGGTAACTTAAATGTTTAGGATAGTATTAAGATTTTGTTTGATATTAATGTTACTATTTCTGTCATTTTCTTGGGCATGGTTATCAAGTTAGGACTACAAAGGATTTTGATGGATGGAATGAAGTTTATTAAGACTGTTGGAAGGAATATCATTTTCACCAACGAAATCGTTCAGGGGTAACTTTTGGAGTTAGGAAGTCATAGATTTTTGTGTGAGCTTTGGGTTTTAACCTTGATCCCATATGTTGTTGTCCTTGGAATGGATTGGTTAAGTAGGTATAAGGCTCAGATCTATTGTGCAAGTTGTGAGGTCACCCTAAAGGATGCCTTAAGGGTAAGTGTGACTTGCATAGCCAGTTTGTAAAGTAGTGCCAGAAGATTGCACCTCAAGTTGATGGAGTCCAATCCAAGTGTGGGTGAAGAAGTATCTTACTCACTAAATAGGGTGGCAATCGAAGAGTAACTTAAGGAAATCCTAATAGCCAGTCTATTTCCAAATTTTTTTTTTATAGACCTCCCAAGATTACCTCCAACTTAGGAGATTAAATTCTCCATACACTTACAACCTAGGGCAAAACTGATTTTTGTCACCCCATACCAGAAGGCCAAGTGTTTCCTCATGGGGTGGCCCAATGTTGTTTGTGAAGAAAAAGGATGGAACCATATGTTTGTGTATAGATTACAAGAAATTAAATGTAGTAACGTAAAGAACAGATATCCATTGCCTAGGATAGATGACTTATTTGATACTTTAAGAAGGGAAAAGGACTTTTCGAAAATAGACCTAAAGTCTAGATACTTCTAGATAAGAGTGAGGGAAAAAGATATCTCAAAAACTGCATTCAGGACTAGGTGTGGGCATTATGAGTACACAGTTATGCCTTTCCAAGTGACTAATGCTCCGGCAGTTTTCATGGATGCCATGAATCAGACTTTTAGGCCTTACCTAGATCAATTTGTTGACGTGTTTGATAATATTTTGGTGTACTCTAAGACAACCTAAGAACATGAGGAACATTTAAAGATAGCTTTGTAGGTGCTTAAAGAGAACCAGTATTATGCGAAACTATCTAAGTGCCAATTCTGGGCAAGGGAAATTCCTTTCCTTAGGCATATCATAATTGTTCAAGGACTAAGTGTTGACCCAAAAAAGGTAAGGTAATGGTGGAGTAGAAAAGCCCAACAACTATAACTAAAATTTATACTTTCTTGGGTTTGGAAAGCTATTACCAAAGCTTCATTCAGAAATTTTCTATGATAGCATCGTCATTAACTGACTAGACAATGAAGGCACAGAAGTTCATTTGGACTTCTAAGTGTAAAGGAAAGTTTTTAAGAGCTTAAGAAAAGGTTAACTTCTACTGCCATCTTAATCCCACTAGATCCGCATAAGACTTTTGTGGTGTATACTGATGCATCTATGACAGGATTAGGATGTGTGTTGATGCTAGGTAAGCAAGTGATTGCATATGGGTTTAGGCAGTTAATTCATAATGAGTTAAACTACCCAGTGCATGATCTTGAGTTGGCAGTTGTTATGTTTGCCTTAAAGCCCTGGAGACATTACCTTATAGGATGGACCTTCAAGATCTTTACGCACTATAAAATTTTGAAGTATTTGTTTACCCAAAAGGACCTGAACATGAGGTACAGAAGGTGGTTCAAGTATATCAACGATTATAATTGCTCGATAGACTATTGTTTAGGTAAAGGCAATGTGGTTATCGATGCCTTCAGCCACAAGTGCTCTGGGGTGATTCTTTCCAAGGATCAAGTGGTTACTATAGTAGAAAGTTTTAATATGGAATAGTTCTCAGCCTTTTTTGAAACACAACAAGATTAGGAAGTGGCTCAAGTTATAGTACTCGAGATTCAGTGAGTATGGCTTGCTAAGGTTAGGGAAGTTCAGGACAAGGACCTAAACTTGGAGAAAGTTTTTGGGGAGGAAAGGCATGGTACCATACTAAAAGAATCTCAGTACATGGATGGGATGCCTTACTGTGATGACCGACTTTATGTGCCAAGTGACCTAAGGCAACAAGTGTTGCAAAAGGCATATACAAGTAAACTTAATGTTCACCCTAGTGTGAATAAGATGTACCATGACCTTAGGACTCATTTTTTGTGGCCAAAGTTTAAAAGGGACATATTTAAATATGTGGCTAAGTGCCTCACTTGTCAAATGGTGAAGGCAGTACACCAAAAGCCATCAGGAATGTTGCAAAGTTTACCTCTTCTAGAGATAAAGTAGGGATCTATCACCATGGACTTTCATGTTGGGTTGCCTAATACAAGAAGTTAGCAAGACTCAATTTCAATGGTGGTGGATAAGCTAACAAAGTCGTAGCACTTTATGCCCATTAAGATTATTTATGCCATGGAGAAGGTGGCCCTGTTGTATATCTAGGAAGTGGTGAGACTCCATGGAATCACTGATCAGATTGTACTTAATAAAGATCCTTGTTTTGTCTGAAGGTTCTGCAATGCATTTCAAAAGGCTATGTGTTCCACTGTGATCCTAAGGACTACCCATCACCCTCAGACTGATGGGCAAACTAAGTGGGTGATCCAAACCTTGGAAGACGTGTTGCAAAGTTGTGTGATTAATTTTAGAGGGGATTGGGACCAACACTTGCCTTTTAGTTGAATTTGCGTATAATAATAGCTATCAAAAAGCTATTAAGATGGAAACCTAATAAGCTTTGTATGGGCGTAAGTGTCTGACACCTTATTGTTAAACAAATAAGGTAGATCAAGTGGTTGTTGGCTTGAAAATCATTGCTAAGACCAGGACAAAGATTAAGTTGATCCAAGCAAGGATAAAGGCTGCCTTAGACTAGCAAGTGATGTATGCCAATGTGCAAAGGAAAGAATTGGAATTTAATGGAGGAGACCAAGTACTCCCTAAGGTTTCCTCGATGAAGGGTGTGGCCAGGTTTGGCCAAAGGGGTAAGTTGGCTCCAAGATATATTGATCCTTTTGAAGTCTTTGAAAGGGTGGAGAAAGTAGCCCATCGGTTGGCTTTGCCACCAAATTTGGCCCATGTTCACAATGTTATTCACTTGAGTTTTTTTAAGAAAATACATTCTAAACCCCGAGCAAGTGTTAGCCCCATCTATCATTCCAACAAGGAAGGGCCTAAGTTATGAAGAATACCCCATCAAGTTTCTTGGTTGCCAAGTTTGGAAACTTATAAAAAAGTGGATCCCAATGGTCAAGGTACTATGCTCTAATCATGTGGAGGAAGAGCCCACTTGCGAGACCGAGCAAGATATGCAAAGGCAATATCCATGTGTTTTTTCCCAATTAAGTCAGAATTTGGGGGACCAAATTTCTAAAAAAGGGGAGGACACGACACCTCTCCTAGTCAATGACTAGCTTTCACCCAGTAAGTATGTTTAATTTAATTATTATTATTAAGTACCTCAAGTTAGGATCTTATTAAGCAAGAAAGACGAGCCAAGTATAAGTAAATATGAGTTCCTAAATGTGATTTGGCACTTAAGAGTCACAACGGACAAAATGGTAATTTTGACCCAAGTGAATGGCATGAATGTAATTTTGATAAGATTAGGGTCATGTATGGAATTTTGACTAGTTAAGTTAAGACCATAAGTTATCCTAGCTATTAGAACAATCATTTGAAGGAAAAGTGCAAAAATTTGCACTAAGTGCTTAATTGAGCCATTTATGTCTTAAGTGGCGCTAGTGTCCAAAAGCTAAGTGTTGGAGGCAATAAAGACATCTTTTGGGACCAAGGAGAGATGGTTTTGGGTGTGTGTTTAGAGGCCAAAGTGAAACAAAAGAGAACATGAGAGCCAAGAGGCAAGAAAACATGATTTATGCCTTAGTGGAGTGATTAGGATATTTTGGGCAAGTTTGACTTCCATTTGCCATTTCTTACTTTCCCAATTTTATGGGTCCCTCTTTCCACTAGAAATTGTACTAAAAATCTCCCAATTTTTGCAAATTTCCATCAAATTTGAAGGTCCTAAGGTGAATCCAAGAGGCCTCAAATTTATTTTTGGTGCATTAACTTCAGTTTAGCTCCTTAATGCTTGTTTTGGGCTTAAAACCTATGGTAAAATTCTTGGTTTGGTTTAAGCTGGTTCTAAGTTATTTGATTAGCTAGAAATGGTCTTGATTTGAGGTTCTTGGTGCCATATGACATTGGTTTTAGGTCTGGAACTCAAGAGAGCTAAGTTGAGCTCAAGAGGGCTTATGCTTTATTCTATCTTTGTGGCTGAATTTGAGGTAAGGGTTCAAGTTAATTTAGCTCAAATAATACATAGAAATGTAGTATTACATGTAGTAATGAATTAGAAATAAGGCCTAACTAAATTGGCATTAGGGATTGAAGGATTCAGCAAGTTTTGTGCAAGTTTGTGCGCAGTAAGGTAATGTTAGAAGGGCATTGGTGATAGTGATGTAAGTTGGTGACATGTCATTGGCAATCTTCTAGGGAACCCAAAAACGGATGACATTGGTGACACATCATTGATGGCATCACCAAGGCATAAGTCCCTCAAGCTTGAGGCATCCTAAAAAGGTCTTAATCTCTCAGTTATTATCCCCAGGGTATTCTATGATGTTCTGTAGCCTTGGTTAGGTTAAAGAATCATTTCTAAGTTAAGAATTATTGATTATTTAAGTGGTAGCTAAGAGGTGTGGTTAAGGTAAAGCTAATTGGAGTGGCATGGGGGTAAAAGTACTCAAGTTGTCAATGGGGCACTAGAGGGATTAAGTCGGGTTTTAGGGTCTTCGTTATCCCAAAGGTTAGGTCTTAGACCTTTGAGGAAATGGGGAAGAAACCTAATAGGATCCCAACCAATCCATATGGTTTGTTAAGTGAGCCACCAAGGAGCTCTAAGCTAAGCTCTAAGAGCTTGGCAAGTTAGACCACACAAGATGGCTACCTTGCACAATAAGTTAAGGGTAATATGGGGTAAGGTTTTCGAGGAGGTGATAACCTACTTTAGGACCCATAAGTGGTACTTAAGGGAGGAAAAGTGTTTGGGATGTGAAGGCCAATGCCTTAAGTACCTCTGTCATTTGAGCTTTTGGCAAGAATAAAACACCTTGGGTGTAAGAAGTCCTAAGGAATGTGTGTGTTGCATATCATACATTCATGAATTGCATATATTTTATGTTATTGGTTGTGTTGATTATTGATTGGTTGTTTTTTTGTGTGTATGGCATATTTACATGCTTGCTTGCTGCCCTTTTTGCAGGTACCCTAAGGGACCCTTACTGAGTACATGAACACTCTCTGAAATTTGTTGTGCATGTTCTAATGTTGGGCCTAACAACTAAGTGGATATTTGTGGGCTAAGTTTATCCTTCTTGTAGGTGTTTGTTCTCCAAAATCCTTGAGATTCTAAGATTACTTGAGACTTAAGCTTTGTACTAACTAAATGTTATGCCTTTACAGTTAAAGGCTAACTAGTGCATAGCGATAAGAATGGGGCTTGCATTTGGAGCTTGGTAGCATAAAGATGGGGTTCAAGTGATGGATCTTTGTCAAGTATTTTGTCTGTTATATGTATAGTACCATGTGTACTAAGATATTGCCTTTATTCGGATACATTGTGGTGTTAAACCATTGAGTTACTTTTGGGTGCATACTAGTGTTATGGAGTGTGCACAAACTATTACTAGAAGTTTAAGTAAATAGTATTTTATTTTGTTGGCTTAGTTTAAGTACCTTTTAAAGGTAATGCTCAAGCGATGTTTTCTTAAATGGTTCACTTAATTGTTTGCTTCGCCAAGACAAATGCATGTATATCTTCTTGCAGGGTAGGCTAAGAAACTAGTTGCATGTAAACTATTTTAATTTACCTACAAGTAATGGTTAACCCATAATATCTAAAAGGGATCACTGTCTCAAAAGGCCTACAAGTTAAGCAGTTCAAGGCACTAGCACCCCACTCCGTGATAGTTTGGTATCAGAGCCAGGTTAATGGCCCTTGTAGAGGCAATAAGTGAACTAAGATATAAGTGTTCCTTGTGCTAAGTGTAGTTAGTACTGTTTATAAGTTACTCTAGGTGTAGTATTCTGGCTTTGGTTATAGGTATCTAGGTTAACACTTAGTCAGGTGCTGCTACTGAGGCTTAGGCTCTTGGTGTAGGAACTAG